>AWOL01S0031757.1:19702-75845 GCA_000715115.1 Nicotiana otophora
TATATATATATATATATATATATATATATATATATATATATATATATATATATATATATATATATATATATATATATGTAAATACATCGTACCAAAACTCAAAGCAGCTCCGGATCAAATGGATCACACCAACTCTCGCTGATCAAGGATCCTAAGAAGGGGGACCGTCAGCTTATCTACCTGCACCTGCGGGCATGAAACGCAGCGTCCCCAGGCAAAAAGGGACGTCAGTACAAATAATGTACTGAGTATGTAAAGCATGAAAATCAGTACATAAAAGACATAGATGAAACATGGGGTAAAGAATTCCACATGTGAGTCTAAATAACTTTGTGAATCCTGAAACATTTATAATATCATGCATGTGCGCGTAAATATCGTATCATGCATAGGTATAGGTGTACATAACATCATCAATACTCTGAGGGCATCCCATCATATCATCTCGGCCACTGTAGGCAAAATCATCAACATATACCACCTGATCAGGTGGTGTTGCGTATATAACGCCTTAACCTTTTCCCATATCCCATATACATATAATATATGCATATATAACGCCTTCTGGCCATGGGTAAATATACATATATAAATGCATGAAATGCAATAGAAATACGTTAATAAGATTTTTCGAATATCATAAAATTAATATGCCTTTCAGACAAACTTTATCAAATACGTATTTTTCTGAGACCCATGAAGAGAGGATATAATAATAATTCATATGGGGAATCAAGAATATAGACACCTCTAGTATTTCTATGAATATAGTCATTTATAAACGTTGCGTATTTTGCTCGTTTCGTTTGTATCATTTGGATTATGCCAAAAAAAAAAAAGGGATAGCCTTAACATACCTCAAGTCGTCAATGCAACTCAACAACAAGCTTGTGACAACTAGAGCGCCAACCCTATAGCAAAGAAATACGTGTCATATTTAGATGGCAGTAGTATATTACGTATCTCAAATGACAACTCGATTCTAAAATAAAACGGGCAGCATTTTCCCTGATTTTACTGATCCCTCAAGCCTACTATATGTGAGATACAAACATAATATAATCAACAACTCAAAACCAACCTAATTACTATCTAAGATCTTCAATACAACAAAACTCCCAAATATACCATAATACACCCAATCAAAAAATTATCAATTAGCCTGCAACTACAACGACGAGCGACCAACCTACTACCTTACCACATGTGGCGTTTCTCCACGCTATTTTTATCCTTCCAAACTCAATAAATCAGAAGCACAATATACAGCCCAAAAGCAACACAAATTTTTAAGAAAAGAATTTATCAACTTTTTTTGATATTTTAAAGCTTAAATACAGAAATTAGAATTTTTTATTAACTATTAAATACATTCCAAAACTCAAACTACAAAGAAAAAGAGAGGCGATATAGCGATACTTACGTCGTAAGGATCGCTTTAATGTTATCGCTTCTTGATTTCGTGTCCGAGATGAAAGTCTTGTTTGAAGTAATATTAGAGAGCTCAAGGACTATTTATGGTGTCCTCTGGTCATATGCTATGTAAAAATGAAGAGAGAGAGACGAGTTAAAGAAAATATATCAACTTTTGAAAAGTCAAAAGGTGCTAGCTTGGCACCCTCTGATTCGCCCATCTTCCGATGCTTATATCTTTTTATCCGAATATTGTATGAACAAACGGTTAAGAGAGTTGGAAATTACATTCCAAGACCTTCACTTTGTTATATAATATATCCCAAAAAGACCTCATATAGCATACGAAATTTATTTCTCAAATAGCTTTCTTATAGGGCAAATTCTTAGTCGGTTTTTCCGCAACTTTAATCCGATTTTCCCCAAACTTTATGTGTTTTGTCCAACCATCATATATAGTCATATTATGACTTTAAACTCATTTAAATCATGATTAACTAGTCTCAAATTCATTATACGTCACCTTCGGACGTATTATGTCACTATGCTTAAGTTGAAGCCTTTTTCCTTATTCCCTCAGCTAGTCTTTCTTTGTAGCATTTAAGAGAAACCCTTTGACTCCTGTAAAGCTGCAAGCTTATTACATCGTATACCCGAAAGAATTTTTGATATTCCCACTCACCTATAATTATCCTTAATTACTTACCTCTGCGCCCTTGTGCTCGTAAGGTTAATTCTAAACTTAAATTTTTACTGTCTTCTCAGTGGCGCCATTTTTTTTTTTTTTCGTAACACTTATACAGTACCTTTAACAACCCCAAATCCTATATGAATAGTTCTCAAGGATTATTATGTCATCATATTTGCGAGACTGAATTCCCTATGTTGGGTTTCACTATATTTATCTTGCACAACCTGCTGATTTGTCTGTATCCTCTTGTTTAGCCATGGCTAGGCTCTTCCTGAATCAACTACTAACAACACGTTAGTCCATTCTCATATCTATCTTCTTCGTAATCTCTCTTGGGTTATATCATTTATCTTAACTTACCCCGCACACTGGCTCTTTATGTATCCAATGTTCATTTGCACTTATTTATCAATAACATCTAGTAATGGAACCCTTATTGCCTCTCCCCGTCGTCATGCTTACATAATGTTCTGGAATCGTATCATCTGAATAAATGCAATCTCATTCCTTTCGCCTTTCTACCACATTCTTCCTTTACTATTCCATAGTTACCTTAAGCACATAACTCTGACTTAATACCATATAACACCATCTTCCCCCTTTAGGGGAGTACTAACATTTATTGCTATGAAGAGTTACCTATAAATGTTTCACCTCTTCATATTTGGCGTCTTTTCGCATCTTCACGGACTCTTACTTGCCTTGCGGTAACCCTTCTGTACCAGGGATAATTTAATTTCTTACATACAAAGGTGACACCTAGTGTAACTGGCATACTTAGTCCCTTAAGCTTAACTCTGCTCACAGCGCTTGTTTTAGAGAAGCGTCTTCCTGAATGACCTTTAACTGTTATTCTTCTGTTGTCCATTCAATTATCACTGGAACGAGATCTCTGAAATTCTCATGATGTCAACTATTATCAAATCCTTTAGTCCCGAATTCGTATTCAGTTTATCTTATTCACTAGCCCATACTTAGAAGGCTTATATTTCTCTGCCTGAATTGTAAATACGGATAATCTTTACTAACTGGGTACCTTGTATCCTTCTTCACCTAGCTTCTTTTACTTGTTGAAACTTGTATCTACTTTCTGATTCTCTCGTTGCTTTTTACCATAGGGGTAGATACATATTCATGCCTTAGGGCTCCTTATCGAGAGGCTCACACGTCGCAATACACACATATCTGCTGAAGGCCTTACATTTACTCATCATAAGCATGACGCAAAATTGAGTTCCTCTTACTCAACTCTTCCACAACCGCATTCAATCTCTTACCAACTGTCTTTCTGGATGTAGATGTCGTTGTATAACGAATAAAATAGAATTTAGGAATTTGAACTTCTTACAACTGAGCTCTACCACACGATCTAGGGTAAGAAGAAAGACTGATAGTCCTAAATGCCCTGTAGCCTCTTGCTTATAAGTGTGATGCACAACACACCTATAAATAAGACTCTACTAAACACGACTTGTAGACTCCCTAGGACAGAACTGCTCTGATACCACTTTTGTCAGGACCCAAACCGCAGGGCCGCGACGGGCACCCGGTGTCTTACACAACCGAGTACCAACATAAAATATCTTTCTTATCATACTGTCATGGGTAAGTGGTCCAGAAGGGCCATCACGAGATAACGGGAATAAAACACAAGGGAATACTAGACATAGGACGACCCAACATGACATAGAAACTTATACATGTGACATACAGGCCTATAAGGCCGACATGATCATTTGTATACTCAAGACATAGGCCGATAAGGCCATACAAGTATCCATATACATGTCATCTGTCTACACGCCTCTAAGAGTACATAAATGTCTTAAAGGTTGGGACACGGCCCCGCCATACCAATCAATACATATTCAAATCATACTGACCAAATAGGCAACTCCTGAGCTAGTGGAGTGCACAAACACCTTTTGCTGAGTTGATAGCCTACTAAGAGAACTCTCAACCTGTCTATAGGGACCTGTGGGCATGAAACGCAATGTTCCCAGGCAAAAGGGACGTCAGTACAAATAAAGTACCGAGTATGTAAGGCATGAAAGAAACATGGAGTAAAGAACTCAACCTGTAAGTCTGAATAGCTCTGTGAATCATGAAAATATTTATAATGTCATGCGTATGCGTATAAATGTCATATTATGCATAGGTATATGAGTACATAACATCATCAAGCCTCTAAGGGCATCCCATCATATCATCTCAGCCTCTGAGGGTAAAATCATAAACGTATACCGGCTGATTAGGTGGTGGTTGTATGTATATAACGCCATAACCTTTTTACATATCCCATATATATATATAATATACGCGTATATAACGACATCTGGTCATGGGTCAATGTACATGTATAAATGAATGCAATGCAAAAGGGAGTAAGTCAATAAGATCTCTTGGAATGTTATAAAATCAATATGCCTTCGGATAAACTTTAGCAACTTACGTATTTTTCTGAGACCCGTGAATAGAAGATATAATAATAGGACACATGGGGAATCAAGAACATAGGCACCCCTAATAGGACACATGGGGAATTACAGCATAATATAACTTGCACCTCAAGTGCCCAAATCTTACAGCATATCACAGATTGCACATCAGATGCTCAAATCTTATAACATATCACAAATTGCACATCAAGTGCCCAAATATTACAACTTGCTACAGAAATCAACAATACATCATTTTCTACAATAAGGAGCCCATGGCTCGACCCTAATGTGCACAAAAATCTTAACAAAATATCCGGAAGTGAACAACTAAACAAAATAATATTTCATAAAAATCAAGGTGGCAATCACACCAAATCATCATGTAAAAATAATTTCAACAAACAAGGATCTAGGCATGACAAATAGAGGATTTAATAATTGCAAATAATTTCTAATTTAATACATAAGGGCGTCTAAGGATTTTTAATCCATGAAATTTGCACATATAAACCAAATACGTACTCGTCACCTAGCGTACATGGTTTTCAATTACACAATTTGGCACATAAGACTTGATATCTAAGGGGTAATTCCCTCACTCGAGGTTAAGCAAGACACGTATCTTTTTGAAGTTAGGCCGATATTCCAAAATAGCCTTCTTGCTTGAATTGAGCTCCGGACAGCTCAAATCTATCCAAATTAATTGTATAACTTCATTAAAATTCATCGGAAACAATTCCGGATAATAATACATCGACTTAAAATTTTATTCCAAAGAGTCAATAAAAGTCAACGCGGGACTCGCCCCTCGGAACCCGGCATAATTTTTACGAAATCTGAATACCCACTCCGATACGAGTTCAACCATACCAATTTTATCGAATTCCAATAACAACTCGACTTCCAAATCTTAAATTTTCGTTTTTGGAAGATTTTACAAAAATCTTGATTTTTCCTCCATTAAATCCGAATTAAATGATGGATTCAAAGACAAAATCATGGAAATTAATCAAAACTGGATAAGAATCACTTACCCCAAACACCCACGCAAGAATCTCTCAGAAAATCGCTTTCTACCGAGCTCAAAATTTAATTTTGAGTTATGAACTCAAACCCCCGTTTTTGGGACTTTTAATTCTTACCAGATAGGCCTTCTTTGCGTTCGCGACCATTGCTTCACGTTCGCGAAGGCCAATTATTTCTGCCCCATCATTTCCTCTTCGCGTTCGTGATAACTAGCTGACCAACTCCTTCGCGTTCGCGTTCGCGTTCCACTCTTCGCGTTCGCGAAGGCCAAACGCCTCCAGGCCCCAATCTTCCTTTCTTCTTCGCGTTCGCGTTGCCTGGGCCGCGTTCGCGAAGGCCAAACGCCTCCAGGCCCCAATCTTCCTTTCTTCTTCGCGTTCGCGTTCACAGCTTCGCGTTCGCGAAGGACAAATCATCAGCCCCTCAAATTCCTCTTCGCGAACGCAAGACTCCCTTCGCGTTCGCGAAGAAGGAAACCAGACTTCAGCAACAGGAGTCCAAACAACTCCAATTTGGTCCGAAACAGCCCCGAAACACACCCGAGCCCCTCGGGACCCCATCCAATCATACCAACCTGTCCCATAACATAACACGGACCTGATCGAAGTCTCAAATCACATCAAACAACATCGAAATCATAAATCACACCCTAATTCAAACTTAATGAACTTTGAAACTTTAACTTCTACCATTGATGCCGAAACCTATCAAATCACGTCCGATTGACCTCACATTTTGCACACAAGTCACATTCGACATTACGGACCTACTCCCACTTCCGGAATTGGATTCCGACTCTGATATCAAAAAGTCACCCCCCCGATCAAACTTCTCAAAAATTTAACTTTTGGCATTTCAAGCTTAATTCCACTACGGACCTCCAAATAATTTTTCGGACACGCTCCTAAGTCCAAAATTATTATACGGAGCTATTGACATCATCAAAATTCCATTCCGGAGTCATTTTCTTAGAAGTCAACTCTCCAGTCAACTCTTTCCATTTAAGCTTCAAATTAAGAATTGTCTTTTAATTTAATTTCGAATCTTTAGTAAATAACACTCGACCACACCCGCGGGTCATAATACATATTGCAAAGCTGGTTGAGACCTTAAGTCACTGAACGGGGCGTTAATTCTTAAAACGACAAGTCGGGTCGTTACAGAGCGCCAATGTTTCTAAGTAAGGGTATCTAGTTTTGGCCTCACTTAAAGTCCTGCAAAAATAGTAAATTGGAAATTGCATACCTTTCTCTTCCCAGACTAGGAATCTACTTACCGCTATCTCCGATACTTCCAAGTACAAGTATAGTTGTTCGTCTATCTTCGGTGTGTGAAGCAGCGGTGGGTTCGATAGATATCATTTGAGCTCTACCAAGGCTTGTTTGCAATCCGGGGTCCATAAGAAGTTACTCTTTTTCTTCAACAGTGAGAAGAACCAGTGGCTTTTGTCGGAGGACCTAGAAATAAATCGTCCCAAGGCGGCTATGCATCTGGTTAACCTTTGTACGGCCTTCACAATATCCACAATAGTGATATCTTCGATGGCCTTGATCTTATTGGGGCTGATCTCGATTACCCAGTTGGATACCATGAATTCGAGGAATTTACCGGACCCGACTTCGAATGCACATTTCTCTAGGTTCAGTTTCATATTGAATTTCTTCAATATGTTGAAGGTTTCCTGCAAATATTTTAAATGATCCTCTACTGACTTAACCAACATATTGTCAATGTAAACCTCCATTGATTTTCCTATTTGTTCTTCGAACATTCGATTTACTAGGCGTTGGTGAGTGGCGCCGGTGTTTTTTGTCCGAACGGCATAACGTTATAGCAGTAGGTGCCGTACTGATAAAGGCAGTTTTTTTCCTGATCACCCGGGTCCATCCGAATTTAGATGTACCCGGAATAAGAGTCGAGAAAGAGTCCTTTGGACATGCTTTATTCAAGTCTTTATAGTCCATACACATTCTTAATTTGTTCCTCTTTTTGGGGACTACTACTACGTTTGCTAATCAGTTCGGGTATTTAACCTCCCGGATGTACCCTATTTTAAGGAGTTTAGATACCTCGTCCTTGATGAAAGCATGTTTGACCTTGGACTAGGTTTCCTCTTCTTCTTGACCGGGTGGAACTTCAGGTCCAGGCTTAGCTTATGAGTGGTTATTTTCGCTGGGATCCCTGTCATATCAAGGTGGGACCAAGCGAAACAATCTTTGTTAGCTATAAGAAATTGAATGAGTTTTTTTCTGAGCTCGGGATTCAACCCCGTGCCCATGTATACCTTTCGATCGGGCAAGTGTTCGATCAGTACGACTTGCTCCAGTTCCTCAACCGTTGATTTGGTAACGTTGTAATCGTCAAGAGCTATGAAAGACCTAGGAATCCCCTAGTCGTCATCCTCGCTCATCTCCTGGGACGTAGTCGGTGTCACTAGTTGCTATTTTGTTTCTCCCTTGGTGACCGGACCCAGCTCTTTCGGTGTCGAAAATATGGTGTTCACCGGTAATGTTATCTCCCCTTCAGTGGTCTTACATGCCATACTGAACTAGTTTAAGACTCGGACCGCATGCACGATCTGATCTTGTAGACCGAGCTGTTCCACGACCCTCGATCTGATGATGTTGGCCGAGCTACTTGGATCAATTAACACACGCTTAACTCGAGATTTATTTATAAGTACTGATATTACTAGTGCATCGTTGTGGGGTTGTACGATCCACTCAGTGTCTTCGTCGTTGAAGGACAAGGTTCCCTTCGGCACATAACCCCAAGTCCATTTTCCCTTGTGATGGATAATTTGGTGCGCTTCAGCATCGGTCTCTGGGGAACGTCAACCCCACCGATGATCATGTTAATGACGTGTTGAGGTTCCTCCTAGGATCTGCTTCGGGGTTGCTCGCGGACGAAAAAGGTTTTTGAACAAACTTCTTGGAATACTGGCTCTTCAGTATCGGAGGTGCTCCTGGGATTTGGTCGACCCTGGAGTTGTAGGTTTTCACCTTTTAGTCATTGGCTTCAATTTTCTTCTCCCCCGATTCTATCTGTTTTGTCAATTCCTCAAGCATCTTTATGATCTCGGGGTTGGTCCTCGATTCATTTTCATTTGGCATCTCCGTGATCGGTTCATTTCTGCAGGTGACTTTTCGGGATGGCTCGGGCTCAACCATGCTCAGCGCTCGACTTTGGTTCTGCAACTGGGCTATCGCTGCTTGTTGAGCCTGTAACATTTCGAAGATTACCCGCAAATTAATCATATCATTTTCACCGCTGTGCATATTCTGGGCAATCGATCGGATTTCCCTACGCACGCTGTTCTCAGGATCGGTAGGTAAATTTGTATTGATGGCCACATGTGAATTGGCGTCAATAGGGTCCACGATCGGAACTCCGCCGAGATCGACTTAGGGCACCTCGTTACCGAGTGCTACATTGTTATTCTCGTCATGGTGGTTGGACTCGGCGTCCATATTTAGAGGGGCAGATTGGGGGTTTGACATTTCGATTTTTAACCTAGAATCAAAGGCACTTCAAAGAACAAATGTAAAATATGGTGTGTTACGGGAATTTGTATCAAATGGCTACTATTATCCTTAACTCCACGGTAGGCGCCAAACTGTTTACCCTCAAAATCGGATAACAATTAAATTTGTAAGTGGCTTTAAGGATACGCGGATTAACTTGATACAAAATAATAAATTAAGTTACTATAGAATAAATAAAGATAAAATAAATTCAAACCATACGAGTTGCATAAATAGTTTCAGCCTTAGTGAAATAGCCACTCTCGAATCGGGCTCGCCATGACCGGTAAGCTGTTGAAAAAGAACAAGAGCTAAAGATAGAGAAAATAATATATTACTTTTGAATGCGTGTTACAATGTGCTTCATGAACTATGAGACCCCCTTTATATAGTAGGGGAGTCCTATTTTAGGTACAACTCTGTAAAAGGTAAAAAGATCTTCTGATTCACTGATTGCCGGTTCCTTATCGATACGTGCCGAGATCCCCGCCGTAATATTCGGTCAGTCATGGATATTTCAGCCTTTTGTTGACTATGCTGGATTGTCTGACAATGTTCTTCGAAGTCGTTCGAGACTAGGACCGATTCTAGGACCATGGCCTCGATATTCTAAAAGGCATGCGTCACACCCCCGGGTTCTGGTCCGGTGGGACTTTGGCTCGATTTTGGTCCCTTGTTGTCATATCTCGAGTCTGGTTTATTTTGTTGGAGGCTAGAATGCACCATGAGCTCGATTTCACCCGTATATATATATATATATATATATATATATATATATATATATATATATATATATATGTAAGAAGATATTGCTTTTGCTAATTCAATTGGAAGGTGAAAAAAGTGAGTTCTTTAGCAGTTCAGAAGACGAAACAATATATACATCCATAATAATAATTACGTGAGGCTCTGAATAGATTTGTTGAAATTCCATGAATGAATAATAGCCAGGTAATGGTTTCTTATGAAAATAACATTTCCCCTATTCATGAGAGGTCTTGTCAAGCTTCTATAGATTGGAACATTTATAGGCTTGCTTTTCTAGAATTTGGAAATCCTTGGCAGACACGTTTACCCTTACGTTTGCTTCTCAAATATAAAGAGGGGTTTCTTCCCCTTCAACGCTGAACAAATCCTTGGATGCTTTTTGGCATGATGCAAATAACCTATTTCCAAGGGAATTTTTTTCTGATGTGCAGTTCCATATTACTCATCTCGTTTAAAAACATGCATCCGAGTTGGAATTCATTTCCAATTTGAGTACGGCAGCTCAGACTGTTGCAATCAATCTTAAAATCCCATACTATCTTTTACTAAATAATGTACTCACTATCCAAAAAATTTAAGGACATGGGATACCCACAACTACTCAACCACAAAAATCTTGTGGCAAATTAAATGCCTTTAGTCAACTGGGTATTAACTTATCCACACACAATACAATTCTTGCCTTCACATTTATTTGTAATCAGGGTCATTATATTGTCCTTTTTTGTCATAACTCATAAACAATCTAACATAATGTTTAACCACAACAGTGTACCCCGTTTGATCTATTCAAGTTGCAGGATATATATATATATATATATATATATATTATATAATTGGCGAGTCACTTTTCTGTATCAGTATAAACTCTTCATTTATACTTCTCACGCTTTTTCACTCGGTAAAAAAATGGAAAAAATTCTTTGATTTGTTTTAGTTATCAAACATTTAAAAAACATAGAATATAATCATTAATAACGATGAATTTAAGTTGAACAGATTGGACTATGATATGCTGTTGTAGAAAATTTAAACCCAAGCCACTCTGATTCTGGCAAACTTCGTTTTAACAAGAAGAAATTCCTTGTTTGACGTGTGATTTTATATAATAAAAAAAATAAAAAAACATATATATATATGAGTTTGACGTGTGATTTTAGTACGAAAAAGAGAATGATATAGATTATATTACTCAATATATCCCTCTAAAGACAAAACACAAGTCTATTTCATACGTGCATAGTATAATGGTTTAGTATTATGGCATGTTGCACTTAAAGAAGGGAAGATAATGAATAGCGCCAGGTGTATAGGATAAAATACGATTTGACATGTGATGACTAAAAGAAGGACACGTGGAATTCAAGATGGGATGGTTGAGGACCGAATACAGTCACTATGCTTGTCACCGGAACGGATAACGTTCATAAAAGTGTATTAAAAGCTCTGCGCCCGGTAGCATTTACTAAGAAATATTCCACACATTGCTGTGTTCGGAAATTGCATTCACGGAATCACTATCTTTGCTATTTCATCTACATTCCAAGGCTAAGTACTGCGTATTTCTTCGATTATTATATTATTTCAGGATCAAATTAGTTCACTTGTCTAGAAACCACGTATAAATTCAACTGTACCGTTTTACGGGTAAACAGTTTAGCGCCCACTGTGGGGCCTAGACAACCGTTCAATTAATTTGATCCTTGAATCTTTTACTAATGTGTTTTGACTATTTTTATCTTAGAAAGAATCGCAAAAAATGGCAGATAACACTTTTAACGATGCACACAACCCCGAAATTCGAGGGGATCAACCTCATTTCGAGGACTCAATTAGTGACACATACAATAAGGGGAATGACGCCACGCCGGTGCATGACAGACGATACCCTCGACAGGTTCGGGAAAGAACTCTCGATGATGCTGACGAGGAGCAAGTAGCGGATGCTATGAGGATCCTACAAGAGCAACATGCAATCATTCTAGGCCATCTCACGCGGCAGGATCAGGTTATGACGGAACTGAAGCGGGCGCTATCAGGTGCCTCGAATAATACGAACAGGCGCGATCCGATTCCTCCTGTTGTTCCCGCAGACCAAACAACACAAATAATCTATAACAACACTCCTAGGGGTAAAGTCAGCTCTGATGGGGCTGGGGGAGCAGATCATGTCTTAACAACGAGAACGATTCATTCAAAGATGAGCTTTTACGGTTCATGAGGGAAGTAAACGTCCGCATGAATCAAATTCCGGGCGCACCACGAGTATTTAACGACCTGAACTCGAAGACGAATGTTCAATTACCGTACAAGTCAAGTGCGGCACCAGTACTAATCCCAAAGCTTTTCAAAATTCCCGAAGTTCCAAAGTATGATGGAACTTCAGACTCACAGGAACATATTACCACCTACACAACAACAGAGAAAGGAAATGATCTAGCTCCTCACGAAAATGAATCTGTGTTGCTAAAGAAATTCGGTGAAACTCTCACGAGGGAAGCCCTAACGTGGTATTCGTTACTGCCCAAGCATTCCATAGATTCCTTTGAGATGCTCGCAGATTCTTTCATTAAAGCTCATGCCAGGGTCAGAAAGGTGCAAGCCCGAAAGGCCAACATATTCAGAATCACACAAGAAGAATCAGAATTATTACGAGAGTTTGTTACACGATTTCAGAAAGAAAGAGTGTTTCTCCCGGCCGTCTCGGATAAATGGGCAGCTGAAGCATTCATGAAAGGATTTAATCCGAGAGGTTCAGACGCTTACCGGAAGCTGAAGGAGAGCCTGATTGAGTTTCAAGCAACAATCTGGGCAGATGTTCACAACCGGTACAAGTCAAAGATAAGGATCAAAGATGACCAGGTCAGTTCTACATCATCGGCCAAAGGACGGGAGAAGAACAGAGAAAAACCAAATGATGACTACGACGCGGATAGGCGGACTTCGAAGGGTCGGTTTTTACCTTACGAGCGTACCAAAGGCCATGGAAGAAATTTTCGAGTAGCAAACAAGTTCACCGTTGATGGAGGGACTGATCGTGGTTGAAGCAATAGATCACTTCAAGATAAACAAACACCGGGGTTTCGAGATCTTTCTTACCCCAGGTTATCAGAACATAACTTCAATGTCAGTGTAGTGGAACTGGCGTCAGCCATGAGGAACATTAAAGAAGAATGATTCCCTAGACTTATGAGGTCCGATTCCAGCCAGAGGGATCCTAATTTATGGTGCGAATACCACAGGACGAACGGTCATCGGACAAGGTATTGCCGATATCTTCGGGAGGAGGTGGCAACGTTATTGAAGAATGGTCATCTCCGAGAATTCTTGAGTGATTGAGCTAAGAACAATTACGATCGCAACAGAGACAACACAGAATCCTCGAAAGCAGGAGAAGAAACCCCACGCCAAATGATCAACATAATCTTTGGGGGAACGAGATTAAGGGGGTCACCTTTTTGGCGGCAAAGATGACTAAAGTATCGATAACTCACGGCAAAATACTCCGAGAGGACGATATCACTTTCACAGAGAAAGATGCAGACGGATTGTTGTTACCACACAACGACGCACTGGTAATCTCTTTAAATGTGTTAGATTTTAAAATTAAGCGTGTTTTAGTGGATCCAGGAAGTTCGGCTAATATCATACAATGAAGAGTATTGGAACAAGTTAAACTCACCGGAAGCATTATTCCGGCGATAAAACTCCTCGTTGGATTCAACCTTGCGAGCGTGACAACCCGGGGAGAGATCTTGCTATTCACGAATGCTGAATGAGTAATGAAAACAACTCTCCTTGAAGTAGTGGATGGTGATATGGGATACAACATCATCTTAAGAAGGCCATGGTTACACGAAATGAAAGTTGTACCTTTGGCGTATCACCAATTGCTGAAGTTTTAGACGCCCGAAGGAATCAAACAGATAAGAGGTGACCAACCGGCAGCGAGGGAGATGAATGCAATCTCAGTTTCCAGTAGCAAAGGGAATGATCACACGGTATAGCAATTACAGGAACTGGCGCCTACTCCCAAGTTAGAAGAGGTTATTCCAGGGGCAGAATCGTTAGAACAATATCAGGTGCCGAGATATTTCTAAGTTCCGGAAGAAACAGACGCAACAAAATCCACGGCAGAGGAAGTAGAGAAAGTGGCATTGTTTGAAGAATTCTTAGAAAGAAAATTTCACTTATGGACAGGACTGGATCCCGAGCTCAGGTCTAGTTTTATTGAATTCCTTAAAATTAACATTGGTTGTTTTTCATGGTCGCACTAGGATATGACAGGTATCCCGACGGAAATAGCCGTGCACAAGCTGAGTTTGGATCCCAACGTACCACTGGTACGGCAGAAGAAGTGCCCTATTGCCGAGGCCAGAAATAAGTTCGTTAAAGAAGAGGTAACCCGCTTGCTTAAAATCGGTTTGGTCAGAGAGGTAAGATATCCAGACTGGCTAGCCAATGTAGTAGTAGTTCCTAAGAAGAACAATAAATTTTGTATGTGTGTAGACTATAAAGATCTTAATAAAGCATGCCCGAAAGATTCGTTTCCACTGCCAAATATCGATCAAATGATTGATGCCACGGCCGAGCGCGAATTGATGAGTTTCCTTGATGTTTATTCCGGGTACAACCAAATTAAGATGAACCCGGAAGATCAAGAAAATACTTCATTTATAACATATTTTGGTACATATTGTTACAATGTAATGCCTTTCGGGTTGAAAAATGCCGGAGCCACTTATCAACGACTCGTAAATAAGATGTTTGAAAAGAAAATAGGAAAAACCATGGAAGTTTATATAGACGATATATTCGTTAAGCCTTTGAATGCAGGTGAACACCTTAAGCATTTGTAAGAAACACTCGATATCCTGAGGAAGCATAACATAAAACTTAACTCCGAGAAGTGCACGTCCGGGGTCAACTCCGGTAAGTTCCTGGGCTTTCTGGTCTCACAAAGGGGAATTGAAGTAAACCCCAACAAAATCAAGGCCATAGACAATATCCCGGATCAATTATCAAAAGTGAAGGAAGTCTAAAGACTCACAGGAAGGTTAGCAGCTTTGAGCAATTTCATTTCCCGGTCGTAGGAAAAATGTCATCGCTTTTTTACATTGCTAAAAAATAAAGAACAGTTTCGAATGGACGCCGGAGTGCCAGCAGGCTTTGAGGGACCTGAAGAAGTACTTATCAAACCCTCCATTGCTCTCAAAATTGAAAGAACACGAAACATTGCTAGTCTACCTTGCGGTTTCAGAAGTTACGGTAAGTGCGGTTTAGTCCGGGAGGACGAAGGTACGAAGTTTCCTATTTATTACGTTATAAAAGTTTTAACGGGAGCAGAAACTCGCTACCCATATTTGGAAAAACTGGCCTTAGCTCTCGTAGTCGCCGCTCGAAAGCTGAGGCCCTATTTCCAATGACACCCAATAGTTGTGGTGACTACTTTCCCTTTGCCGAACATCCTTCATAAACCCGAACTCTCGGGAAGATTGGCCAAATAGGCCGTCGAAATAAGTAAATTTGACATAGAGTATAAACCGAGGACTGCAATTAAGTCACAAGTCTTAGCTGACTTCGTGGCCGATTTTAGTCCAGGACTGCTACTTCTGGCAACCAAGGAGGCAGTAATGGTGTCGGAATCGGCATCAGGGGTTTGATCCTTATTTACGGACGGAGCCTCGAACGTAAAAGGGTCCAGACTTGGAATAGTTTTAATCACGCCTTCTAGGGAAACCTTAAGGCAAGCCATCAACACGATCCCTTTAACTAACAATAAAGCAGAGTATGAAGCTTTGATTGCAGCGCTCGAATTGACCCGGGGACTTGATTCTTAGGTTATAGAAATCAAATGCGACTCACAGCTGGTGGTAAATCAGGTTTACGGTATCTTTGATAACAAAGAAGAACGTATGCAACAATACGTGGTAAAGGTCCAGGCTCTTTTGGCATGATTCCGTGAGTGGTCAATAACTCACATCCCGAGAGAGGATAATGCAAAAGCGGATGCATTAGCAAACTTAGGTTCAACGACAAAAATAAAAGTATCGAAGACCGGAATGGTGGTACAACTGATGAGTTCAGTCCTTGATACGGATGGTTACTACGAGGTGAATTCGGCTAGTCTGGTCTGGGATTGGAGGAACGAAATAATCAACTACCTCGAGCACGGAAAGTTGCCCGACGATCCCAAAGCATCACGGGCGTTACGCACCAAAGCTGTACGTTATAGCTTCAGGAGAGGTCAATTGTATAGAAAATCTTTCCAAGGCCCACTAGCCCAGTGTTTAGAAGCGTCAGAAGTTGACTATGTCATGAGAGAAATCCACGAAGGGATATGCGGAAATCACTCAGGTGCAGAGTCTTTGGTGCTAAAATTGGTACGGGCAGGATATTACTGGCCTTGCATGGAACAAGATGCCAAAGATTTCGTACGAAAATATGATAAGTGTCAACGCTACGCATCACTAGTACATCAACCGGCAGAACCCTTACATTCGATTTTGTCCCCATGGCCATTCATAAAATGGGGGATGGACATCGTCGGACCGCTGCCACCGGCTCCCGGAAAGGTAAGGTTTCTTTTAATTTTGACTAATTATTTTTCTAAATGGGTGGAAGAAAGTTCTTATCAGAAAATCGGAGAACGCGAAGTGATCGATTTCTTGTGAAAAAATATAATTTGCAGGTTTGGAATACCAAAAGAGATAGCATGCGACAATGGGCCACAATTTATCGGTGCAAAAGTTACAAAGTTCTTCGAAGACATGAAAATAAAGAGAATCACATCCTCACCTTATCATCCGAGCGAAAACGGTCAAACGGAGTCAACAAATAAAGTGATTATTCAAAACCTCAAGAAAAGGTTGGAAGCAGCAAAAGGAAAATGGCCCGAAGAGTTGCCCGCAGTCCTATGGGCCTACCGAACAACGGCCAAATCAAGTATAGGAGAAACTCCTTTTTCCCTCGTGTACGGTGCTGAAGCTCTAATCCCGGTTGAAGTGGGCGAACCCACTTTGAGATATTCTCAGACAAACGAAGAATCAAACGGCGAAGCAATGCTAATCAACTTAGAACTTCTCGAGGGACGCAGGGACTTGGCGCATGTAAGAATGGCAGCTCAAAAGTAGAAGATGGAGCAATATTACAATCGGAGAGCCAACTTCCGTTTTTTCAAAGTATGAGACTTGGTTCTAAGAAAAGTAACACAAAATACACGAGAAAGCTAGGTCCAACGTGGGAAGGCCCTTACCGGATTTCAGCTGTCATTGGAAAAGGTTCATACGAGTTGGAGAACCAGAATGGAGACAAGTTGCCCAGCAAATGGAACGTGGCACACCTCAAAAGATATTATTACCGATGAATAACACTCAAACAGAAAGTAAGTGTTTCACTCTTTTTCCCTTCGTTCAGTTTTTTTCCCAATTGGGTTTTTCTGAAAAGGTTTTTAATGAGGCATCGACGGAAAGCATACTACGAAGACAACAGCAATAATATCTTTGATAGCAGGGCAAACGAACAAGCTTCCACTCGGGGAAGATTAGGTAATCTTTGGTTTGATAGAAAATTCCCATCAGGAAGTTACATTTGCTACCGAACAGAGGTTACCCGACCGTTCACGGGCACAAACAATCAGAGGACTATTAGGTATTCTTTCGCTCAATAGCATGGATTCCAAAGGGGAAACAAGATATGTTACCGAGTGAAGGATTGCCTAGCAATTTATTGGCGGGACCTTCGAAGATACAAGACTTCCATTGTTCCAATTCGCATTCTTCGCATTCAAACACTGGGGGAACGATATGAGGATACGACAACAATGACTGCCATGTCAACCGGGAACGAAAATCTGGAAACAAAATGCATCATCGGGACCGGGGACTCTGCAGCCAGCCCCGTAGAAACAAGTTGTACAAGATAGGGCAATTTCTTTTCTACATAGCAAAATGCTTATGTAATTTCTGAAAATAAAAGGAATAAAATGAAATTCTTTTGCTTTTGTCTTGTTTCTTGTTTGAGCGATGAGCTGATTTTTTCATTTAAAAGTTAAACAAGTACTTCAAATGTTATTGTCGTAATGAACAGGAGACGTCCTCTTCAAGAGCACCGTAAACATAAGGGGGCCCTCTCTTATAAAAATTCTCACGTTAAAGGGTTAGTTTCGTAAGAATCAATGCCCGAAATCCAAAATTCCATCGGAAGAAAATACACCCGAAGCCACATATGAAAAGGACGCAAAAAGCAAACTTGCGCAAATACTCATAGAAACCCTCATGTAAAAGGGCAACTTGCGCAAATATTCATAGAGACCCTGACTTAAAAGGGAAACTTGCGCATATATTCATAAAAACTCTCACGTAAAAGGGATAATACTCGGAACCAAAATGCTTTGAAGAAAAGGCATCCGAGACTACACATAGTAAAGCGCGAATTGAACAATATGCGCAAAATACTTGAGAAAATGTAAAAGTTAAAGGCTTGTATGGATATTCAAACGAAAGTAAGACTCAAACGACACTTGAAACAAAATAAGAAAATATGTCTTTATTTAAAGAGCGGGCCAAAACGTTACAAGTGCAAAATGGGAAAAGAAAAAGCTAAACTGCAGTGCCTCCGGAACCAGGAGGAAGAGAAGTATCCGCATTGCCGGGAAGAATAAGTGGTTCTGCCGACGGCTCAACGCTTTCCCCAGTTTGGTCTTCGACCTCATCGCCTTCCGATCCTTCTTCAGTTTCCGAATACTTGGAACCAAAATCGGAAGAACCTGGAGCATCAGACTGCACCGAGAGTCTATTTTTTGCAGCCAACTCAAGCTCTAGGGCCTTAGCAATTTCGGCATCAACATCTATGATACCATCTTGGGCCTCTTCCAAGGTCTTTCTCCTCATGCTATACATGGAATAAGTTTTTTCAACAATGAGGGAAGCCGTTTGGCGCTTAAGTTCTTCTTTGAGTTGAGTGACCGTGGCGGAAAGGTTTTCCCGTGAGGATCTAACATATTGGAGGTTGCTATCGAGCTCATGGACAGTTGAACTAAATAACCTATTATGCTCGATAGTTTTTTCTGTACTTCTCTTCTAGCTGGGCATGTTTCGCCTCCACAGCAGCAAGCTCTTCACTTTTGGAGTTTAAGGCTGCCTCCAGGTTAATCGCTCTTTCAGTGGAGGCAGCTTCACGGTCAGTTGCAGCAAGAACGACGTTTTGGACTTCTGCCCATTTGGCCTTGGCCTTATCAAAATTAACCCTCAGCAGCCCAATTTCTTGGCTGAGGGTTACCACTTCTTGCTCACTTTGCTGCAAACGAGCCTCCAAAACAGCAACCTTAGTAGCTATGGTTTCCAGTTCCAAAAGGCGGAGAACAGTCTCGTCCCGTTCCGCCAAAACTTGATCCCGTTCATAAGCAAGTTCTTCCTTCTCACGAATCAACCTTTGAAGGCCCTCAGAAGCAAGAAAGTTGGCCTATAAAATAAGAAGAGGTAAAATGTAGAATACATTCGTTCAAAGTAAAAGAAATAACAGAGGAAGGAAGGAACGTACCGCTGCGGCATTGTGCATGGCATTGTTCAAAAAGCACTCTCCCGAGAGTGCCTGAATCTTTTCCCAGTCCTTTTTTGAAGTCAAAGGCCTCAAATAATTAGCAAGCTCCACCGACCGGGTTAACAAGTTGCACCTGGTAGAGACCGAAAGAGTAACACGTCTCCTCCTTTGTGGATCTTCAGAAGGGGCGGCATAATTTTGCCCCAAATTCCCATGAACTAGGGACTGTGGAAGAGGAACACCTTCTTCACGGTCAAGTGCGGCCGATGGAGGTGATATAGCAACTGCTTGTGGAAGAGTGGATGGAGATGGAAGTGATGTAGCAGTTGCTGGTATTGGTGAAGATGGAGATGGAGCTGATGGAGTTAAAGAGTAAGAAGCAGCTGCATCCAATGTAGTGCTGGTTGTTTGATGCTCGCCAACCAAAGACGGTAGGGACCCGATACTCAACCTCGCAGCATCGGTTACAACAATTGGGGCCCGGAAGCGGGATTCGGCATATTCTACTAAATCAAATTCTCCCCAAAGTGATGAGACGTCGTCTTCAGTTGGTGCAACTATCTCAAAAGGTTGAGCATCCTGTAGAGATGATGAGGATCGTCGCCTTCTGTGTAAAGAAGCTCCTTCATCAACAACTTTTTCATCATCGTCAATCATCACACTGTTTACGACCGGCCCATAAGGAGGACCGGTCATCATCGCCATCGGAGACGATTCGGGGGCATCCGTCTTTGCCCTTTTATTCTTTTCCCCGGTCGCGGAGGAGCATTTTCTCTTTGTTTGTTTATCCGGCCTGAGACTCCGTAAAGAAATATTTGCACCCGAAACTGGCCCGGAGATATCTGTTCGAGTAAATGCTTTCTAAAGCAGCCTCGCTGCATCAGCAGGATCAGCCAGAACATCTTTCTCGGGGACAGCAACAGAGCCTGCAAGTAGACCTAATTCCATGAACAAAGTCAGAAGGGTTCAACCAAGTTCTTCATATACAAAAACAGAAGCAAGGTAAATAAGAGTTACCATGATTTTTGGCCTTCCACCCGTATTTAAGGGATAGTTCTTGTAACGACCCGATCGGTCGTTTTGAGCTCTAGCGCGTCGTTCAATAATTTGAGGCCATGAGCAACTTCACTTCAGGTATTATGACTGGTACGCATGGTCGGAATTGAAATTTTAGAAGTTCAGAGTTGATTTGAAAAGAGAATTCTCATTTCGGAAGCTTTAAGTTTGAAGAATTGACTAAGATTGGATTTTTGAGTAAACTATCTCGGAATCGGGATTTGAAGGTTCCAAGTGGTTCGTATGATGAATTCGTACTTGGGCATATGTCCGGATCGGGTTTTATATGACCCGGGAATATTTCGGCGCCTATTGTGGAAGTTGGCATTTTGGAAGAATTTCATAAATTTGGGTTGAAGTGAATTTCAATGTTATCAATGTCCGTTTGGGATTTCGAGTCTGGGAATAGCTCCGTATGGTGATTCTGATATTAGGAGCGCGCCCGAAAGTAGATTCGGAGGTCCGTAGGTCATTTTGGAGTCATTTGGCTAAAGCTAGAAATTTGAAGGTTTTTGAGAAGTTTGACCGGAAGTGGAGTTTTTGATATCGGGGTCAAAATTTAGTTCCGGAAGCTGGAGTAGGTTCGTAATGTCAAATGTGACTTGTGTGCAAAAGTTTAGGACAATCGGATGTGATTTGATAGGTTTCGGCATCGATTGTAGAAGTTGAAGTTTCAAAGTTCATTAAGTTTGAATTGGGGTGCAATTCATGATTTCGACATTGTTTGATGTGATTTGAAGGCTTGACTAAGTTCGTAATGTGTTTTGGGACGTGTTGGTATAATTGGTTAAGGTCCAGAGGGCCCCGGGTGAATTTCGGGTGGTTAACAGATCGAATTTGGAATTTGAAGAAGGGCTGAAGCAGCTGAGCATCTAGTGTGACCGCACCTGGGTGAAGAGGGCCGTAGGTGCGGGAAAATGGCTCGATGAAGTGGAAGGGGAAGGCTGCTAAGAACCGCAGGAGCGGAAAGATTTGTGCACCTGCGAAGGCGCAGGTACGAAGAGAGTAGCGCATGTGCGAGAATGTTGGGCCGAGCCGGAGCTGCACCTGCGATGGATTTCCGCAGGTGCGGGACCGCATATGCGGCTATGGCACCACAGGTGCGAACGTCAGGGCTGGGCAGTATGTTCTTTAAAAACGAGGGCTTGGGTCATTTTCACCCCATTTTCTCCATGAGAGCCGGTCTTGGAGCGAGTTTGGAGCTCATTCTTTGTCATCAATGCCAAGGTAAGTGATTCCCACTTATTATAAGTTAAATGCATGGTTTGTATAAGGATTTAAACATGGAAATTAGTAGAAATTATGGGGTTTTGGTAGAAACCCTAGAAATTGTAGGGTTTTGGTAGAAACCCTAGAAATTGGTATTTTTGGAATTTAATCACGAATTTGGGCATGAAATGGAGAATAAATTATATATTTGAGTTCGTGGGGTTATGGGTAAAGTTTATCCTCAAAAATTTCGGAATCCGGGTAGGTTGATTTTATCAACTTTTCGAACGGAGTTGGAAATTGTTATAAAATGATTAATTATAAGTATTAGAGTATATTTTGATTCGGTTGCGTCATATTTGACTAGTTTTGGAGCGGCGGGCATAAGTTTGAATTGTCGGAGTGGCCTTGGAGCCGGTTATGGAATTTCGGACCCTTCTAACCTTGTAAGAGGGAATTAACCTCATAGGTGAACTAAATTATTGTGTACTTCTATTTTTGGGGGCTACGTACGTACTAGGTAACGAGAGTCCGTACGTAGCTACTAGTTATGCCTATGTACGGGTAGTTTTAGGCTCACATCATGCCTTGTTGATATTGTTATTGATTTATGTTTATTGTCTGCCTTAAGAGGGAGCGAGATTGAGTTTGCTTATTAAATATTTTGAAAGGAGTTGAAATTTAAGAACTTAAGATTTAAAATGTTTCATTTGAACTTCGAAATTTCGAAAAGGATTGAGTAATGCTATAATAGCTTAAGAAATCTATGCGTAACCGCGTCGCACGTATATTTCGCGAGCATAGTAATTTTCTTAAAAAGTTTCAAGTTAAATTTCCATTATTTTAAAAACAATCAAGAAAGAGATATGATTTAAATGTTAAACTTATATTTGGCCACATAGCAAGTATGATTCGCGAGCGGGGTATTTTCTTAAATTTATATTTGACCACGTCGTATGTATGATTCGCGAGCGGGGACCGCGTCGCATATATGATTCGCGAGCGGGGGAAATTTATAGATTCATCTATGGTTCGCGTCGTTCGACCCTCGGTAGTGCAAATTTTATTTTTGTTATTGGATCGGGCCGTACGACCTCGGCATGACTTGCGCATGATTGTATTAATTGCTTCGAAAATTATAATAATTTATATTGCCTCATTGGCCTGAGATATAAACTGTTAAAATGATGAAAATGAATTTGGAAAAAAACTTCTTATTAACAAAAGAATTGTTTACTTACTTCATGATATCGGGCTTACAGCCATTCTACGTGATCCATGCTTAATCATATTATTGGTATATTAATTATAGCCCATAGCAAGTGTCTGAGTCGACCCCTCGTCACTATTTTTTCGAGGTTAGGCGGGATACTTACTGGGTACGCGTTAATTTACATACTCATACTATATTTGCTGCACATTTTGTACAGGTACACATATGTTTAGCGGCCTTGTGGGCGCAGAGGCGCGATTATGGCAGGGACTTAGGTGAGCTGCATTCTATACGGCGATCCGCATCCAATAGAGTCTCCCTCAGAGTACTTATATTTTTTCTGTCCAATTTGTATTTCGGACAGCTGTTGTATTTTATTCTACATTCCTAGTTAATGCTCATGCACTTGTGACATCAGATTTTGGGAGGATTATGGGTTGTACTGTATTGAAAATTTTAAATATATTATTATTTGTTTTTTTTGTAAACTCCATCTTTTACGATTTAAATTGAAGGAAAAACAAAATGAGAACCCAATTAAGTATTTATTGTTGGCTTGCCTGACAGTGGAGTCCGGCGCCATCACGACCTTTATGGATTTTGGGTCGTGACAGTTCTTTACACGAACGAGTTTCAGGCGTTTTGACGTCCAAAATCTTCTGAACCCACCGGTTCAAACCTTCCACCACCGGTGGGATCCATCGAGTTGCTGAAATATGCGAAGGGTAAAGAGATGATACAGCCATAGAAGGATATCTAGTAAGAGGAATATTATACAAAGAACTTACGAGTGCGGTTCCAAGCAATAGGAAAGGATGAAGCCATTATTGAAATGATGTAGTTGGTGGCAACTGCAACGAATCGCTTCATCCACCCACAGTCGTTGTCATCATCCATGCTAGACAACAAAGCATGGTGGCTACGCTTGCAAAGGTTTATCATTCCCCCGCGAAAGATTTTGGGGGAATAAAGATTCATCACATGAGCTAAGGTTAGCTCCTCTCCAGTTTCTTGGCACAAACGTCAGAGGCGGGCGATCGTCCTCCACACTGAAGGACTTACCTGTGTCAAACTCACCTGGTAGCAAAGGCAAAACTCTGCAATCACGGAATCAATCTCTTCGCTCAAAGAAAACACACCCAAGGTAAAGGGATATGTGAAAAAATATGTAAAACCTTCCTTGGGGAGGGTCACTCGCTCTGATAGATCAAGAGAAGTGATTTCCAACTCATTGCAGCGACAGTCCTCCTTCACAGCAGGGATACTGGAAGGATGAATGGAAGAAGAGTACCTACTAACAGTCTATGTACGAGGGTTAGCAGTAGGGAATTTCTCTTCAAAATCCTTCGAAGTACTAAGCCTCCTTGGGATGATGGAATCCACTATTGGAGGAATAGAGTCCTCGGTTTTGTTCTTATTCTTTGAAGAACCACCACGTTTGGAAGAAGAAGCCATTGGAAAAGAAGAAAGTAAAGAATTTGTGTTTGAAGAAAATTAGGAAAATGATGGAAAATAAGGATGCAAATCAGAAACTCAAGCAATTGTGAAGCGTAAAGGAAAAGAAAGTTGTATATAAGTAAAATTCTGGGGACTAAATTCATGGCCATGATTACCTCGATAATCGGCAAAAGCTGTGCTGAATCATGGGATGATGCATGTTCGGAGCATTAAATACGGAGAAACGTGCGTCTAATCAACTGTCAGAGACCTTCAAAGAGAGTTATAGTAATTCCCACCAAAAATGTGTTTCTACCAACTTCCCGGTAACATAAAGTTATGTCACCGGAAAGCAGGGGGACTATCTGTATAGGGTAAAATATGATTATGACACGTGGATGACTAAAAGGAGGACACGTGGCATCCAAGATGGGATGGTTGGGGACCGAATGCAGCCACTACGCTTGTCACCGGAACGGATAACATTCATAAAAATGTATTAAAAGCTCTGCGCCCAGTAGCATTTACTAAGGAATATTCTACAACATTAAGAGAGACGGTCTGTTACATAGAATTTGGCATTTATACTCAACGTTACATCTCAATCATTGACCCTCATAATTGATATTAAAGGAGTGCACGATTCTAGGACCTTCTTCCGTAGACATATCTATAAATAGTGAGCTCAGTTATCATTGTAAGGGGCGAAAAATTTATGGCAAGGAGATATATTATATTCTATATAAAGTTTTATACAATTTTACTCTCTTGCTTTTTGATTCCATCATTGCCGTGTTCAGAAACTGTGTTCATGGAATCACTATTTTTGTTATTTCATCTACATTCGAAGGCTAAGTACTGCGTATTTTTTCGATTATTATATTATTTCAGGATCAAATTAATTCACTTATCTAGAAACCACGTATAAATTGAACTGTACTATTTTACGAGTAAACACAGGTAAACACGAGGAACTCTGAATTTTAATAGCTCCGAAAGGGAATAGAATACAAAAGGCGTGCCTATTATTTCTGGGCTTTAGTTAATCCGGTACTCTACTTTTGAGTCCTCGTTTCAAAGTTGTAACCTTTGAATATCTGCAAAAGCTGCACCTCAAACTTGTTCAATCCTCAGAGGCTAAAAGCCTGAATCACATAAACATAAATTGAACACTAACTAGCATTTAGATATAGATTTTGTTGAAACTTCAAAAAAAAAATTAAAATTGTGCTGAAAAATAAGTTTTAGAAGTTAGAGTTGTGTTTGGACATGCATCTTAATTATTTGAAAAAAAGTTTGAAGTTTTGTGAATGGAATCAAAATTTTCACCCAAAAACTGCGCTAAACAAGTTTTTGGAAATTTTTTTTTAATTATTTTTCAAAACTAATCATATTACATGAACAAATAAAGTTTTCAATTTTTGTTTTTTACAAAAATTGCCAAAATTTATGGCTAAATAGAAGCTAAATGACTTGCAAGTTAAATGATGTATTAGTATATTTTCTTGACCCTTTTCCTTTTCAGTGAGATAACTTCAAAACGCAGAAATGAAACACTAGACTGAATTGGGCAAATCACAACTTACACGTGAGAATTAAGTTTTTAAAATAGAACATGTACTAACAGCTTCAGCACCAATATATAGTAGCAATTTAAAAACTTTAGGTTATAAAGTTTAATTAGTGGAGTTTAGTAACAAGCACTAGTTTAAAACTGGTTAAGATCAGGATCACGTGGTCCCCCTGCCAGCTCATTCAGTGCTACTCAATAAAATACAAGTCAAAGGTGAGTCAACCAAATTAGCCCATGGATGCCATCTGCAGCAGCATCTTCTGCGTCTCTCTGAATTCTGTAACCAAAAGCCAACCTCCCCTTTCACCGTTTTTGCTCTGATTTTCTGCTTTCTGTTCACACTCTTTTCTCTCTGCTTGTCTTAGCTATTTGCATTTATAACATTTTTAAGCTGTTGACAAACCCAATGCCCCATCCCCTTTATTATCGATATTTTCTCTCTTATCTTTGAATCTTTGATATATATCAAAGATTCATATACTACCAAGACCCCACCTTTTTCACTTTATATATATATATATATATATATATATACTCTTCATATTTTAACAATATCGCATGCATCCCCAAACTCAAGTTTGAATGCATGTAGTACTAAATAGTGTCAAAGGATGGGCACTTAAAAGCCGAAATAATTTTCAACTTTAGTCAAATATTTTGGTAACCCCAATCAAAGAAATGATTTTAGGAATGAATGCACGAAACACTGTATAACGGTACGTGTAAGAGATAATGAAAAAGAGATGACATTCAAAGGCACTAAGAAAAGAAAACGTCCAAAAAAAGGGGCAATGAATGAAAACATAATGAAGTGACAAATTGGCTTTCCTTTGCCATCGGATTCTATCCAAGATTTAATGGTCAGAGGAAACACACTAGATTTATCACTCAATGCCAAACTAACACGTGATGCCAAAAACCCATATCACATCTTGATATGACGTCCATGTACATCCAATTTATAGTCAAAACTTACAAAAAACATCCCCTCTAACCTCTAACAGTGTAATATTTCTTTTGAAGCAGGAGCCAGATCCAGTACGGGTCATCATATAGATATTTTCTACCAAGTGTATATTTTATTCAATGAGTATTAGTACTAGTTTAACTCATAAGGTTAAAAATGCATTGAGTTTAGTGTCAAACATTTTAAAGATCAATTTCATCAAATTAAAATTCTAAATCTAGCTCTATTTTAAACTAAACCCTCCCAACACATCATAGAAGTAAAAATGATAAAGATTCTTTCGTTTTTAATGGGACGTCTTCTAATTGAATTCTGAAAACAGAATACCTTTTAGTAGGAAATGTTTTTTTAACGTGCCTTATTATGCACGAATTTGAATAAATCAACCTAATGAATTTTGAATATCGGATGCATATATAACTTTAAAATAATGAAAAACGTATATTTTAGCGGTTCCCAAAATTATAGCAACAAAATATATATTTTTTTGTGTATATATATATATATATATATGTATTGTATACAAAATTATACCCTTACCCCTTGGTTCTTGTGACTCCAAGATCGCAGGGCCTCTACTGGTGATGATATAAATACAAACATCTACTGGTGGGTAAGTAACAGAGAAAAAAGGGTCCCCTATGAGCAGGGTTGTTGGGGTCATATTTCGCAATACCACCTCAAATTAGTACCAATATGTTGGTCTCATACTTCTCCTCCTCATTCATGGCATGCTTACAAAAATATGTACAACAACAAAAATAACTCCGCTGACCACCACAAGTTTGTTTCTTCAATGACTAGTCCTAGAATCTCCTTCTCTAATGACTTCATCGATTCATCTCAACAACAACATCATCAACATATGATGAAGAATGATACAACGTCCTACTACAGAGATGCTCCTGTTTCCTCTGACTTTGAATTCTCCGTCGCTAATCATTCTATGATTACTGGTGCTGACGAGCTTTTCTCTAAAGGTAGGCTTTTGCCTTTCAAAGAGAAGAAGAGTACTACTACTACTACTCTAAGAGATGAACTCCTTAATAATGACGAAGATGATTTTATTTTGAGGATACCCAAAAGTAGTAGTAGTAGTTCTACTAGGTGGAAAGGTTTACTTGGCCTCAAAAAATCTCATATTGGGTCCAAGAAAATCGACAAGAAAAATGAAGAAAAGAGGTCTGATGATCTTGTTCATGCCACCAACAATTCCCAGGTACATTTATGCAACAAAAATAAAGATATAAAGATTTTTTGTCTAGTAAAATGAAGATTTTGATATGAGTGTTTTTTTTCAGCAGGAAGCATACAATGGCTCTGGTATTGGATCCAGTTGTAGGGATATGGATTTTCGTTTTAATTGATACTATTGTCTGCAATGGCCATAACAAAGATTTTAGGAAAGGTATTTGGGGATGAAAAGGCTTCTGTTTTTTGGTTCAATTTTGAGAGAATCATACAGATTCTGATTTATATGTGGTTACAAGCCTTGGATTTTAAAGCTCATCATTTGTCCTATGGTGTTCTTTCGTTTCAATCAACTGTTAAATATGTTTTAGTATTAGAAGTTGGGGGGATGTTTAGAAGTTTGAGTTAAAAGATTCTCATTGGCAAATGAGATTGTTGAATCATAATTTTCATCCCAAAATTTCCAGACGAAAAGACAGCTATAGTGCATTGCGGCTCTATAATGATTGATTGAGAAGGCGACCCCCACTGCCCTTTTCCCTTGTAGTGAATTCTTGATTCCATTTTACTCAATTCAATATGTTGACATGCTATTTAATAATTAATACTTAGTGTAGACAAACTATAGTAGTAGTATTGTTCCTAAATACTAATACTAGTATAGGACATGACCAATTATTTCTTATTTCCTTGTTCTTTTGCAACCATATTGTTATTTGTTAGTACTAATAAGGAATAGAAAAGAAAGTCAAGCAGTCAAAATGACAGAGGGGGAACAGCTGGAAGAGAAGAAGCACAAACCTCCAAATTAAATTTCACTTTTACCAATCTGAATCTGACTCAGAAATTGATAAATGTGCAATTGAATTGAATTTTCCTGTGTTAGAATATTACAGTGAGATAATGCCATAGCGTGGGAGCCGCCGGTCAAAGCGTACTTAGCTACTCTTTTCCTCTGAGTTCATTTGGCGAAGAAGCTTATCGGTCAATTTTAATTGATTTTTTAACTTTTTTTTGTATTTCATAATATTTGATTTTTTCAAATATAAAGAAAGAATTAATTTTTTTTTTCGAAGTTATCCTTGGAGTAAAAAAACCTAGGAATATTTATTATATTTTCCAACAAGTTAAAAACAAAACGCATAAATTCATTTATTATTCACATACAAATTGTGATGTTTTAGCTATTAACCATTTTGCTAAGTATCACCAATTCACCATTGTTGGTTTTCTTGTCTCTTCTTATTTTTAAAATATCAAATCAATTGGATGTGCTATACGAGCCACCAGTCAATGATTGAATATAGTTAGGCCAAGTACCAGAATTGGCAGTCTCTATGACTCTATATGAATTTGGCCATAGTTTGCGAGTTGCCAAATTTCATCATTTTTTGGAAAAGTTTTTTGGATCAATATTAGATTTTTTCTATATGGACTATGTCTTGATATTACTTCTGCTTGTTCAATATTTGAGGCATCTTTTGTGAGAGCTTTGTTAACACCCCCCTTCAAGTAGGAGCCAGTAGATCGGACTCCCAACTTGCCCAAAAAACTCCGATGAAGAGGTCCTGCCAAACCTTTTGTGAAGATATCGGCGATTTGGGTTGTAGTTGAAACAAAAGACAAAGAAATTAGACCATCGAGCAGTTTTTCGCGGACGAAGTGGCAATCAATTTCGATGTACTTTGTTTGTTCGTGAAAAACTGGGTTTTTCGCTATGTGAATCGCAGCTTGATTGTCACAATGGACAAAGACCGGAAGCGAAGGGGAAATGGATATGTCAGCAAGAAGACGAACAATCCATGAAAGTTCTGCTACCAAACGTCGGATAGATCGATATTCAGCTTCTGCCGAAGACAAAGAAATCACTTGTTGTTTCTTCGATTTCCAGGAGACGGGGGCATCCACCTATGCTTAAGAAGAAACCACTCACTGATCTTCGAGTATCCGAGCAAGATGTCCAACCTGCGTCACAATAACCCAAAATCTGAAATGAAGGCTCGGATGAGAAGAAAAATCCCAAACTTGGATCATTTCGAACATATCGAAGAGTATGTAAAGTTGCCTGATAGTGTCCAGATCTTGGAGATTGCATGTATTGGCTCAAGGTCTATATAGTAAAGGATAGATCTGGTCGGGTATATGTGAGGAAATTTAGCCTCCCCAAGAGCCTCCGATAAATGGTAGGATCAGGCAAAAGCTCACTAGAATCAGCAGTAAGCTTAATGTGTGAATCAAGCGGAGTGCAAACATCTCTCGATTGTAGAGAATCAAACTCAGAAATGAGGTCAATTGCAAATTTCCTCTGAGTCAAAATGATACCTCCAGGCTCGTGTAAAAGTTCCATACCTAGAAAATAACTTGCTTCTCCTAGGTCCTTAATTCGAAATTCAGAATCAAGAAATGATTTTATCTCACTGATTTCTTCTTGATTGTTTCCTGTTAGGAGAATGTCATCAACATATACGGCTAATATAGTCGATAGAGTCCCAGATGTTTTGAAGAACAAGGAGTAATCATTGACCGAGGAGGTGAAACCTCTGGATCCTAAAGCAGAGGATAGTCGAGCATACCATTGGCGCGATGCTTGTTTCAAACCATAGAGGGACTTGCGAAGACGACAGACATGGGAAGAGCTTGGAGGTGCAATTCCTAGTGAAAACTTCATAAACACTTCCTCGTCCAAGTCGCCATGTAAGAAGGCGTTATTAACATCTAACTGGTATATGTTCCATCCCTTCTTCACTGCAACAGTTAACAAACATCTGATAGTTATCATTTTCACCACTGGTGAAAAGGTCTCTGTGTAGTCTATTCCCTCTCGTTGTATATCTCCTCGTACTACTAGCCTTGCTTTGAGTCTTTTCAAACTTCTATCAGATTTGACTTTAACTTTGTACACCTATTTGCAGGGTAATGGTTTCCTTCCAAAAGGGATTTGAACTACTTCCCAAGTACAATTGGATTCTAATACCTCAAGTTCTTTTGCCATAGCTGCTTGCCAACCGGGATGAATGGTTGCTGCTTGGTAAGAATTTGACTTAGAAATTTGGCATATAGAGTTAACAAACTGTTGATTTGGTTGAGAAAGTACAGAAAATGAGTAAGAGTGAAATGGGGTAAAAGGTGGGTTTGGTGAAATTACTGAATAAGCAACATCGCATATGTAGTCTGATAAATATTTAGGTGCATTATGCTCTCTAGAAGATCTGCGTAGCCCATCTGCTGGAGTTGATTCAACTCTTGATGTAGACAGAGTAACAATGGGGCAATCTTTACCTCTAGGACTAGAAGATGATAAAGAAATAACACCTGGTGTAGTTACATTAGGTGAATTAGATTCATGTTGTGAAGAAAAATATGCATTCCCTCATCAGAGACAGGAAAACTGGCTGGAAACAATTTTGACATAGGAGTGGAATAAGAAAAAGGGAATATAGACTCAAAGAATTTGATATCCCTAGAAACAAATACGTGATTCGATTGAATGTTCAAAATTCTATATCCTTTCTTTCCAAAAGGGTAACTAAGAAGACTTCAGGGATTGCTCTAAGTTGTAGTTTATCTCTATTTCTAGAAAGAGTAGAGACAAAGCATAAACAACCAAAAGGCTTCAAGTGAGAGTAATCTGGCAATTTGCCAAACAAAACTTGATTGGGTGATTTATTATTTAGAACTCTTGAAGGGAATCTATTAATCAAGTAAATTGTTGTTAGCAAACAATCACCCCAATATTTGTTTGGTAAATGAGACTGGAATAATAAAGCTCTACATGTCTCTAATAAGTGTTTGTGTTTTCTTTCAACTACCTCATTTTGTTGTGGGGTTCCAATGCATGATGTGTGATGAACTATCCCTTTGGAAGTAAAGAAATCTAAAAGATTTATTCCTATCCCTAACTCATATGTATTATCTGATCTTATGATCTTAACCTTGGCTGAAAACTGTCTTTCTATAAGAGCTAAAAAGGATTTAAGGATAGGGAAAGCATTAAACTTTGTAGACAAAATATAGGCCCAAGTTGCCCTTGAAAAATCATCCATAATAGTAAGAAAATATCTTTCTCCCTTGTAAGTGGGAACATTGTAAGGACTCCATGTATCTATGTGTAGTAATTCAAAGCACTGTTTAGAGCTAATAGAGCTTGTTGGAAAAGGCAATTTGGACTGTCTTGCCATTGGGCATATGTCACAAGGAAAAAACCTGTTTATCTGTTGATGAAAGAGATATATTCTTTATATTCTTCATTGCATAATAAGGTAAGTGCCCCAATCTTAAATGCCAAAGTCTGTTGGAATTCATAGAATCAGAAACTACAGTTTTATTCATTTTCAAATTTTTATTAGATGGAAAAATTTCTCTTACAGATGTTTGAATAGACTCTGGGACAGAACTACACGATTGAACAAAAGACTTTGAGTTGGCTGCACTATAAGTCTTCACATGATTTTTAGGGAAAGGAAAGAAAGGCTTATTGGACACTCTAGACTTAGTTGAATCAACTTCTAGCACATAGAGACCAGCAAAAGCTTTACAAAATATTAGAATTTAGCTGCTTACACAATTGGTTAACAGACAAAAGATTATGGTTGAAAGAAGGAATATAAAGAATATTATGCAACTCAAGTTCAGGTGAAATTAATACACTTCCTAAACTGTAGACTTTGACTTTATAAGAATTTGGTAGTGTAACTTGAATAGGGAAAGGGAGTTGTTTCAAATTGTTTAGAAGTGTTTTATCATGAGTCATATGTTGTGAGGCTCCTAAATCAATTATCCAAAACTTGGATGTGATAGTTGTAAAACAGGAAATAAAGGTGTGAAAAACAGTACATTTACCCACAAAGTTGGCACTTGCATTAGCATCAGAACCTAAAGTACTTATGTTTCCAGCCTGCACAGATTGTATCATCTGAATCAGGTGCTCACACTGTTCTTTTGTGAACCCCTATGTATTCATTAGGCTAGGTGCAACACCACGAGTGATAACTGCTCCTCCTCCTGATGTTTTACCTTCCTCAATCACTGTTGCATTAGCCTGAACATTTCCAAAGTTTCTCTTTGGCTTAGTGAACTTAAAAGACGGTGGGTACTCAACCAGTTTATAACATTTCTCTTTTTGGTGTCCCTGCTTCTTACAGTAAGAGCAGAAGTTATTTTTCCTTGCTTCAGTGTTACTATTATAATTTCCACCCCTGTACTCGCTATTAGTTTTTTGTACATTAACATTGAAAGCACTGGGCTCAACCGACACATGGTGACCAGAATGTACCTCTCTTTGAGACTCTTCATGTAAAATGATTGAATAAGCTTGTGCTGTGGAAGGAAGGGGCTTCATCATGAGGATGTTTCCCCTTACTCCAGAATATCCCTCATCGAGCCCCATCAAGAACTAGATTAGCTTTTGATCTTCATTCATTTTATGATTGTGAGTTTTTGCTCCACAGTTGTACTCACACCCACAAGCCATGAAGGTATTAAGAACTTTCATTTGATCCTAAATTCTTTTGAGCTTGGTAAAGTATGCTGCAACATCATTTGTTCCTTGCAAAATGTTGTTAAGTTCTCTTTGCAGCTGAAATAACTTTGCACCATCAGCTTGGCCATATCTTTGTTCTAGCTCAGCCCAAAGTTCTTCAGCTGTTTGAGAGTAAATGACACTTTCTGCTATATCCTTGCTTAAGGAGTTTAACAGCCAAGCAATGACCATGTCATTGCATCTCCTCCATTATGCAAAAAGAGGTAAGTTCTCAACTAGTTTTTGACATGAACCATTGATGAATCCTAGTTTGTTTTTAGCAAAAAGAGAGATTAATACCCCCCCTTCTCCAATTTCCATAACTGGTTCCATCGAAACTGACATTAATAAGGTTCATTTCAGGAGAATCTAAAGAGTTGAGAAAATATGGATGAGTTCCATCCACCAAATTTAAAGCTACTACTGTGGTATTCCCAACAGCAGCATCAAGGATAGTCCCGGGTGTGACTTCTCCAGATGAAATACCAGATTTTGAAGCAACAGCCATAACAAGGAAATGATAGAATAAAAAGATGAAGGAGAAAAAAACAACAAAGGATAGAGAATCAAAATCTCTAAATTAGAGCACCTGCTCTTGATACCATGAAAGCAAAAGGAATCTTTTCACCTTCCTCTCCCAACGTATCTTTCTACATGGTATATGTACTTCTACTTATACAAACAAAGGGGAAAGACAAAGAGACAAAGACCCACAAGCCCATAACCAATTCTGTACAAAAATAAGAAAAAAAGGATAAAGACCCATAACCAACTATATTTTATACAACTAGACAACTATATGTACTATGTCTTGATATTGCTTCTGCTTGCTCAATATTTGAGGCATCTTTAGTGAGAGCTCTGTTAACATTTTCAATGCTCTGATTGCTCATGTTTATGAATTTTCCTTTTAACCATAAGAGAAAAGTCGAGCCATTTTGGTAACCGCAGGAATAGAAACGAGATACTTTTTTTCAACGAAGGATAAAATTGCTTTGTTTCACATAGTCAAAGGGCATTTTTGACCCTTTACCCAAAAGAATACGAAAGTAGACCTCCGGGGAAGTGTACAGTTAGCCACTAATTAGAGATGTCTTTACTCTTTAGCCACTGTTTAAAATGTATTGACTCTTTAGCCAGTGCTTAATAAATATTTACTTGCCCGGACGAAAATACCTCTGTACTAGACATGGGTGTTGTGTAAATATTAAGGATATGATGTCTGTAACTTCATGAATGCTGTGTAAATATTAAGGACAAAGTGTCATGTATTTGCACCTTCCGTTTTTAAACTTTAGGACATCATGTCCTTAACTTCATATGTGCAGTATAAATGTTAAGGACATGGTGTCCTTAACTTCATGTGTGCAGGGTAAATGAAAAGGACATAATGTCCTTAACTTGTATTTGCACCTTCTGTTGTTAAACTTTAGGACCTCATGTCCTTAACTTCATATGTGCAGTATAAATGTTAAGGACATGGTGTCCTTAACTTCATGTGTGCAGGGTAAATGAAAAGGACATAATGTCCTTAACTTGTATTTGCACCTTCTGTTGTTAAACTTTAGGACCTCATGTCCTTAACTTCATATGTGCAGTATAAATGTTAAGGACATGGTGTCCTTAACTTCATGTGTGTAGTGTAAATATTAAGGACATAGTGTACTTAACTTTATGAGTGTTGTGTAAATATTAAGGACATGCAGTCCTTAACTTCATGAATATTGTGTAAATATTAAAGACAAAATGTCATGTATTTGCACATTCTGTTGTTAAACTTTAGGACATCACGTCCTTAACTTTATATGTGCAGTGTAAATGTTAACGACATGGCGTCCTTAACTTCATGTGTGCAGGGTAAATGTTAAGGACATGATGTCCTTAACTTGTATTTGCACCTTCTATTGTTAAACTTTAGGACCTCGTGTTCTTAACTTCATATGTGCAGTGTAAATGTTAAGGATAAGGTATCCTTAACTTCATGTGTGCAGTATAAATATTAAGGACATAGTGTCCTTAATTTTATGAGTGTTGTGTAAATATTAAGGACATAGTGTCCTTAACTTCATGAATGTTGTGTAAATATTAAGGATAAAGTGTCATGTATTTGCACCTTCCGTTGTTAAACTTTAGGATATCATATCCTTAACTTCATATGTGCAGTGTAAATGTTAAGGACACCATGTCCTTAATATTTATACATCACTCATGAAAAAAGGGTAAAAGCATCTTTTTATATTAATTTAATAAAGTAGTGACTATTTTTGCTCATCATTAAAAATACTGGATAAAAACTAAATATCATGTTAAAAAGTGACTATCCCACGCCATTTACACTAGACCTCCTATGTTCAAATCATTCCTCCTCTCTTTTTGACCTCTTAAATCATCAAAATTAACGTTTTTAATGATTTTATTGGATATCTCATGTATAGTTTGAAATGATTGATAGCCTGTTTGGTCAAACATTTGAAATCGATTTATTTTGAGAAGTATTTTTTTTTCAAAAGTGTTTTTTCTAGAAGTATTTTTGGTGAGAAGCAGTTAGTGTTTAGTTAATTAATTTAAAAAGCACTTCTGAGCAACAATTAATGTTTGACAAAGCTTTTAAAAAAAAATTTTAACTGTAATTTTCTCAAAAACGCTTTTCAAAAAACTATTTTTGGAAAGAAATTACTTTTTTCTGCTTCTCCAAACTGCTTCTAGTTCTACTCGAAAACACTTTTCTTCTTCCAAAAATTTGGTCAAACACCACGACTTTGAAAAAAAAGTATTTTTTTTAAATTTTAAAAAAAAGTGCTTTTGGGTTTAAAGAAACTTTGCCAAACAAGCTATGAATTTGATAATACTATGTCTGGTCCATTTTAAACAATTGAAGATTTTTGCACATCCATTGAAAAATCACTTAATAGTATTAATAAAAAGGTTTGTTTGACTAAATCACCATTTATTCTTCTCAAAATGAATAATAGCTGTTGAAAAACTTCTAAAAATTTGTATATATTACATATTTGAAACGAAAATTTAACGCTTTCTTAATTATCTAAAGTGGCACTTATCTTTGACTAAATTTGTTTGTTTAATCAACATTTAAAATTATAGCGGAGGTAGTATTAAACAATCCTTTGGAAATTTTTGTTTTACTCCAATGATCAAACAAAACAGAAACAGTGATCATAGAGTCTTGAGAATGTTGGCATACCAGTCCTTGGAAAATCTTAGCTAGGTCTTGAGGCTTACATAGTACTTCAACACAATAACAGCAGAGTTTAGCAGTCAAAAGTACAATTATCATGCTCTCTTAGCTTGATATGAAGTAGTAACTAAGTACAGACTAAGAGTTACTAACAACATTCTCCATTTGCTGCATACTGCATAAAATAAAGTAGAAACATAGAGAACACTACCATGGGGCATTAACTTCTCCTTGGAACATAAGCTCATAGCTCTCAGCTTTTGATTTCAGAGCCTCAACATCAGCACCATATGTTTCAGAAGCTTTTTTCAGTTCCACAAGTTTTGTTTCAAGATTCCTTATCTCATCTTCAGCTCGAGACCACTCGTTTTTAGCTTCCCAGTACCTCTTGGTGTCTGAAGCACCTTCTGAATCAAATGCAAGACTCACCAACCAGCGCAGACGAGTCCTCAGAAATCCAACATTCATGCCCAGAAGTTCAAAAGATTTCAATGACTTCTCCCATATATCAAATTCCGTTCGCTGGGTGGTGAGCTTGCAAGCTCTTATCGCATCGGCAATGTTGACGACTTCAAAAATCACACCAGCAACCAACTTACAATGAAGGCCTTGTAGAAGACGATCATGAAGAAAAGCGCTTTTATTGCAGCATAACTCGTAGTACTTTCTTCTTATATCTTCAGGAAGTTCAGAGTCTATGCATACTCCATTCACCAAAATGTGGAACTCCTCAAGGCTCTTAATGTCTCTAAAATTAACAGCAAGTCCAGAGGACCTTGAGCCCTCTAAAATTTCTGAAGCAACCTCATCGCTATCATTTCCCGACTGTGCCTCCAGTGCCAGAAGTTGTTTACTCAGATCCGCCTTTCGTCTCCTCCTATGAACAACAGTTATGGGAAGAGACTTCTTTTGACGCTTCTTTAAGTTATGAGCAGAAGCTCCCTCTGACATGTCACAAGTTGGAAACAAGTTGCTTAGAAGGACCACAAAAGACCGCAAAATATACTATGTTTCACAGTATGACCGGTATAAAATTTACTTACTGACCTGCATCACTTTGCTTGGGTGGTGCATCCAAATTTAGAAGGCTAAGAGCGCCATCCACCTCCTTTAGATCATTCGCTCTTATGACGTATACCTATGAATTCAGAAACAAAGTTCAGATTAAGATTGCTGCTAAAGATCTGTGAATTTGAAGTTAGAAAAACCTATTCTTCAATTTCCACATTTCTGCTTCACTTCATGGTGACAATTCATACTGAGATGTCGTATAATATCTGATAGTAGACCTATGATGAAAACCATCATCACTTGCAATGGATTTTATCATGCTGTTAGCTGGATAAGAATTCATATAAATTCATAGAGCAGTTTTTTAATAGCCCTAATTCAATCAGAAGTTGACTCTCAAGCCTGTAAAATTGGTAAACATCAAGTGCTGCTACGGAAATAACGTATTTGTGATTCTCTATACCCCTAATAAACAGCCGTTGCACAAACTCAATAATCATCCCCACCTTCAATTGCTTAGACTGTGTCACTGTGGCATACAAATGATGTTGTCTGCCATAATTATGTTTATCCACTACGACATACATTTTCCACCTTCTCCATTCTTTGCAGTAAAAGGAATTGCGACATACATTTTCGATCTTCTCCATTCTTTGCAGTAAAAGCATGCACTCAATGACAAGACTAATTGGTATCCTCTTATTTTTGGTACCTTAAAAAGAATCCACAATATTTCGTGGAATGTTTCCTCGAGTAAGACTAGCAAGTGCATACCTGCCCTCAAGTTTAGGTACCATGTGACCCAATAGTTAAGTTGAAAACATGTAAATTCATACAAATAGTATCGCTCATATATTTATTCCTACCAAAAGATACCTTGATAGATGCTTGGCCTGTAAACAGAAGCTCCTTTAAGGATTAAGTTTGCTTGCTCCAATGTTTTTCCATAGAATCTAATGTTGATCAATTTTTAAAAGAGTTAAACACACATGTTGACATATAACTACACAAGCTAAGTTAAGGTCACAACAATCTCCTGAATGGTGTGAAATATAATATACAGCTAAAATTCCATCTCTCTCCACAGTTGAGTCAATTATTTTATGAAAAAAACTCTTCCTACATGAGGAATCAAGGTATGACTGCTTATCTCATCATTAGATGCATCTTATGCTAGCGTAGAACAAGTTAGATTACTTAACCTTACTTGGTTGACATCAATGGTGATGCCGTGCCAGTTTGAAGGCTGTTAATTTCAGTTCTAGGACTTAGCCGACTATTATAAATCCAGTTGTTCAACTGCTAAAGCGAAGGCATATGGGGCTTAACGTAATGTTGATAAGACAGTGTCCAGAGACTATTTATGAGACCTTAGCAGAACAACACTGGGAACCAAGCAAGAAGTGTACCACAGCAAATAGTATACTCTATCTGGATCCACGATAGACTAAAGAAAAATGAATCCTTTACCGGGGACAAGCTCTTCACAGAATACAGATACCTACAAACCTTATAACGATGATAGTTCTCTTTACAAACCTATAACAGATTAACATGCCTACTCTCCATGATTGGACTTGAATAGTTCAGCACCGGCTGAAATTATTTTTACTGCAATTCACACTCCTGTTGCAGAATTCTGATAGACGTGTCACATGTGGATAAGTTGGTTTTACATGGTGACGTCATTCTTATACGCCAGGAAATGGGAAAAAGAAAATCAATCCCACTTATCAGTAACCGCAGTTATCTGCTGCACTTTGTACAGGTAGATGGACTAGTAGGGTATGGCATATAACCAATGCATAAAGCTTAGTTCAAACATGCAAAAAGATGTTTAAAAAAAGAAACTTGGAGTGTCACCTTGAATCTAGTAGGCGCAACTAGTTGGAAAACTAAAACATCTCCCTCAACCAACTTGTGAGCAGTGCAATACTTTCTCCATCCTGCACTAAGTCCGGTCTTTTCAGCAATATATTTTATCTCAAATTCTTCGCCGGTCTCGCTTTCAAGAATAACTGGGGTGTCCTTTCTTGGTAGATGGTTCTTGCAAAATGGCACCGGAAGTCCCTATTGTATGGATGGTAGTAAACAAAGTTACAGGGTTAAGTAAATATTTCCTTAACTAAATCCAAAGCTAAGTTGTTTAGACAAAACTCACCATCCAAAAACAACTACCAACATGTGATCTAACTAATAATTTCATGAAGCTGGGATATTCATTCCCTATACTTGACAGGAACTCCTCTGCTCGAATGATGATTGGTGATTTCATTTGGGTAGCACTACCAGACCCATCAGCTGTAGCCCTCTCTTGTTTGGTGCTTAATGAAAATACAAAAACACTGTCACTCTCAAGTATCAAAGGTTGACAATTGTGTAAGAATATTCAAAGAATATGTTGTACAAAAACACTCACATAATTGACTTGCCCCCAGCATCAGCTACTGCCTGCTCAAGAATAAGCGGAACAGCAATAGAGCTGTTAATATCATTTATTGGTACATATAAACAGTCATGGAACGCGACTAAAACTAGATAATGTAGGAAATTTTGTAAGATCACAACTATTTTCTGAATCTAAAATTGGCATAACAACAGAGATCTCCTGAAATACTATCTTAATATCGAATGCAACAGTTAGGAAAATGATACCCAGTAAAAGGGATTACTACCAAGTGAGCTACATATTTGGCATCACGGAGTGGGAATGAGAATGCAGTTTGCACTTTATAAATCTCAAATTTTGTAACTTATTTTGTTATTCAAAATAATAACAGAAAAACTGAAAGCTCATTTCCTCCCATTATAGTATTAGCCAACGGGAGTAATCTGAAGCCACTCCAGATAGTCCTAGACCAAACTTAGACATCTAGTTTGCAAATACAAATTTTTTATGAGTTTGAATCAACTTTAAGTCAACCCCAATTAAGCTCCATTCATGATGTGCTCAGCTGTCACAACTAGTTTCATCTCCTGTAGTGATCACTCCTACTTTAGAAACTCTACGTCATATTACATTCCCACCCTATTTAAACTGATCAAATCCCTAATAAGAACCAGTTCACATTTAGATTTAAGCGTACAAAAAACCTGAAAGGACTAATTAACGAAACCTATAACAGAAATAGGTCTTTTCAACAGGGAAATGTTGTGGTTGCTTAAGTAACTTGATAGCCGGCTTAGGCTAGAGACAATGCGGGTTTCATTTTACATCAGCCTGTTTGCTAAAATTGTCCCGTCCCAGGTCCATGCAAGTTGCAATTGAAGAGATCCTAATTGTCAACGAGGGTCGAGCAGTTAGAGAGACTTGGAGTTGCAAATTACTGTAGCAATTAGTTGAATCTTTATCAGCAAACAAGAGGAAATAAATGTAAGGTTATAATCAGGCTAGAGTATAACAACAAATTTGACCAAATATCAAGTGATCCATCGTTGATTTAAGAGAAGGGTATCTCACATTGTTGGATTGAGAAGCAGAAGGTTGTTTCTTGATTGCCCTCCTCCTGATGGGAATTGGTGAAATCTGATCAATCATCTCCTTGGGTTTCCTCCTTCTTTTACCCTGAACAACATTGAAACCCAGATCCAACAATCAATTCAGTAAATCAAGACAGGCAAAGAGCAAAACAAAACTTGTACAAATTAGAGCAAAAAGAAATACCAGCAAGGAAGAAGAGGGAGTTTGGGCAGATGGGGCTACAGAGTTAATTGGGTTGGAAGCATCAACAAGATTCAAATTGTTGTCTTTGCTTGAGTTGGGTATTGCAGAATCAGGCTCAGGCTCAGGTTCAGGTTCAGGGAGTTGAGTTCCAAGTGGTTCCTCATCAAAAACTTCCTTCTTGGGCGTATCTGGATAGAAAATACGATGTTCTTGAGTTGGGTATTCACTTCGATGAACTACTTTTATCTTCATTTTGCTGTAGGAATTAGAATAAAGATTGTAGCAGATCCTGTTCCTACCACTTCTGGCTGGAAAAACGAGAGAGAGAGAGAGAGAGAGAGAGAGAGAGAGAGAGAGAGAGGGGTCTTTTAGCTAGGTATTCGGTCGAGGGTATATTAGATGGCCGTTTCGTTTGGTTGAACGGTTAAAGAGACGTCCACAAAACACACAATTACAGATGCATTTTGTGGTTTGATCTTTCCTGGATTGCAATATTACTGGATCCGTATAAACAAGAATACTGCAACAATGGGATTAGTGAGGGGGTGAGTTTTGGGGACTGATTTACTGTTGGAGTATCTAGTCTAGTTATGGTTATTAACGATTCTTAGCCACCTGGTTTACACGTGTGTTACTTTAAAGCTAACACTCCATGGATTTCCTGACACTGGAGAAAGAGTTGGTTGCCAGTCTTAAGTCTAGTCTAGTTAAACACGGAATAGACTTGGGACTAAAGAAGACCAATCGTTGTGACATGAATGCCAATATTTTGCAACAATACGCATATAATGAACAGGCAAAATCCATACTACCTATACCTTATTTAGTCGAGTTCATACAACATAGTTTAGTACTTGTTATAATTAGAGGATGGTATTGAACATTTATTTACCTATTAACGAGCTAAAAATTGGCTCAATATTGGCCGACTACCTACTTCAACAATGTATAACCAAAACCATAGTATTCTAGCACTTAGTCATAGATGTTGCAATTTGAGTCAAGTACTAGTAGGTTAAATACTTATTCGTATCCAGGCTAGATTCAGTGCCCAGGACCCTTTTCAAGTATCTCTAAACAACACTGAAATTAAAAAAGCTTCTCGACTTAGTTTTTGCACCTTGATCTTATGTTGCCTTTTGCTCCTGTTTGAAGAAAGCCATCAAACTATGAGATCGCCAAGAGTACGGATAGTCATGTAAACTCTCTTATCGTTTTAATTCCATACGCGTAATTAAGTGTCCAATTTTCTCGCAAGTCTAGCTCCTTTTTTAAAAGAAAACTAGCGACTTCACAATCATCAAGTGCAATTGGAAAATATCAAAAAAGAAAAAGGACTTACTCGTGACAATGTCAAGCAAGAGTGCTACCTGGCTTGGTCTCTAATCTCTATTGATAAGGTGCACTTAAACCACATACTAAAATAGGTATGACTTTTAATTTCCTCTTTTATTTATGGTAAAAGACTATAATAACCATACTTGACTTATATATAAAGCAAATTGATGGGGTTCGCTAATCACTTAGGCCAATTTTGTGGCTCTTTGGAAATTGTATGAAAGAACTATAGACAACTATATATATTGTGATAACTATATACATGCAATTCAGTAGATTAGGGACCAAGATTTCAGTTAAATAAGCAGAGTAAACTTTCATGACTTTGTAAGTACTTCCACAAAATTTGAGCAGGTCAGGTTTTGCCTAATTTGCCTATTCAAATGATTAATTATTCTAGGCATGAATAGTCGATAGAAAACGTTATTGTAGAGGTGACTTTGTTCACTAAAGCTTACGACACCCAACTCTCTCTATATATGAAGTGAAGATTAAAACAACCAATTAAACGATAGAAAAACGTTGAATTACCCGAAAGGGACGATTAATGAGGAAGAGTTTGACCAATCAAAATTGATTAGCCGTTTGCTATATTCTTATGCTTATAATTATAATTTTTCAACTGAAAGATTTTCTTTTTGATTGAGGTTTGGTGATAATTAAAACAAAAACAAATCATTCTTGGAATAGAAACATGTATTAGGTTAGTGGTTATGTTTTTTGTGTAGTTGCCAGAGGGGAAGAGAATTGGTTAGGGAAAATGAATTGACAGGTTTTGGGACAATTTAGCTAAAACATGACGGTGTCTTCACTTCAGTCAAAATTAATCGCCTGCTTGCCTTTGACTATCATCTGTGGCAGCCCCCGTCGGAGGACGGGAACTTTTCTGTTTTGTGCTTCACACGTAACCCACCACATGCCTCCTTTGCTTCTTATCTTATCACTATTCAGTTCACCACTATTATTTTCATAATCTTTTGGAATAAAAGCACATGTAATTAAATACAAAATATTACACATATATATATATCTGCACCAAATCTAAGGTTGCTTATTTTTCCGAAAGAACAAAAAAAAAAAAAAAGAATTGGTATAACCCCCATTTCTCATCTAGTCACATTACACAGGAAAACAAAAGGTATTTGTAGCACTTTTCTTTTAAAAGAAATTTTGGATATACGAGTAGGCAGGTGAAGTGTGAGGGAATTTTGTTATGTGTAAGTTGAAGATGCAGATATAAGTGCAAAGACTTTTCATAGTGCCATTTGAAGAATCCTAATTATTAGAGCCAATATGTTATGAATGCCAGATAATCAAACAAAAAGAAACAAACTACATAAAATTGCAACTTTAATTTATAGTACGAAAAAATGTCAGATATATCCTTCTACTATCAAATATTATTTACAGTTATCCTTCGTCAATCAAAATAGCCCCTATCGTCTTACTATCGAACATATTTACCCCTTATTTGACGGAAGGGACACATGGCAGCCTTCTAAATATTTTTATTACCCAATCAATTGCCCATACTGGATACCAGATATTTATAACCCTAAACCTGAAGATTATTAGTAATATCTAAAATTAGATATTCAGCTTCATTTTTTTATGGATTTCTTGAAGTCTAAGTTGTAATATCTTAATCATTTGAAAATAGGCAGCAGAACTTCAGGTACATTAATTATTATGAGAAGAAATCAAGTACTAGAAGCTATTCCTTTTGAAGCATTAACAATATTTCAACTTCTTCGCCTCTGTTTCTAGAAGAAAAACATATTTTATTGGTGTTTTCAGGCAATTCAAATTAAGTTGCCTGACTTTTTTTTATGAAAGAAATAATCAAGAAAGAAAAGTCTGCATAATAATTGATACTTTAAAATTTAACAGAAGGGGCACGCCAAATTCATGTACAAAATTATCTTCCAATGACTCATCCCTAAGCTAAATTAGCACCTTCCTTACGTCATGGACCAAGGCAATAACTCTTAAAGAGTCTTTGTTTCAAGCTAATTGGATTAATATCATAGTATCTTCTTTGTCTCTTGATCCAGAATCCTGCCCAACTTCTCTCTTTTTGTCTCTCATCCCAAGTTTAATTTCAACAAAGTTGTCCTTCTTAGTTCATCTCCCCAGTTTCTGTTTTTCCTCGACACAAAACAAGACATGTCCAACAACGTGGAAAATTGGTTAAATGCCGTTTATGTGGTTTTTGCGTTTTGCTCTGCTTTATTTTTGGGTGCTCTTAAAAGTTAGTAATCTTTTTTACCCTTCAAGATTTTTAATGTATGAATTTGTGATTATGTGCTCAGATTTTCTGTCTCATTTTTGGTTCTCAATTCCAAAATTTGATGATGCAGGTGTGTTAGTGGGTCCAATTGCTGGCCTAATTCTCATTGTAGGGAATGTTGGAGTGATCTTATGTCTCTTCCCAGCACATGTTTTCTGGACAGTTTACACCCTTGCCAAGTAAATGCTTTTTTTAGGTCATTCATTTATTCTTTTTTTTCCTTCGTCTTACATGGATTTCTTCGTTATTGAACAGGACAAACAGATTTGATGCGCCACTTAAAGTTGTTTTCTTGTTTGCTTTGCCTGCGTTATTTGGAATATGGTTGGTTTTAAGCATAGCTGGTACTGTTCTTGTGGGAGTTGGATATGGCTTCTTTGCTCCCTGGGTTTCTGCTTTTGAAGCTTTTAGACATGACGACGAATTTAACAAGTTTATTCATTGCATTGTGGTAAGAATTTGGTACTGCAGTTTAGTTGGTATTATAATGTCTTTTTGTTGATTTTAAAGTTGTTTTTGATTTGGTCAACTTTTAGGATGGAACATGGGGAACCATAAAAGGTAGCTGCATTGCCGTCCGAGATTGTGCGGATATGTGTTATCATTCTTATCCAATGTATTTGAAAGAGCTGCGGCATTCGCCTTCTTCGCTTGACCTTCAACCTTTTAGGTTTGTTTCTAATTTTTCTTTCTATAGAAAAAAAGAAATAGGGGAGAATCATAATGAATCTGTCTCATTGTTATACACGATATCATATGCTCATTTTCTAATAGGGACGTATTAATATTCAACTTAGCACATAGGACTAGTATTTTGAGGAAAAAAGTCAATGAACTATTATTGACCCAGATAATAAATGGGGTTGACTTTCCCCGTGCCCTCAATAATTACATTAAGATATTTTCGACACTAGGAATAGTATACTGAGGAAGAAAAGAAAAAGAGTAGCAATCAAGAAAAAGAAGATGGAAATAAGGTAATGCAAAGTGTAGAAAATGATAAGACAAAGTCTGAAGAACTGATCAGTGAAGATGAGAAATGTTTTTGGATGAATTCTAGGAAGTTTTATAAGTATTAAGTAGCAGACATTACCCAAAAATAAGGTAGATGAAGCCATTCAAAAAGAGATTAAAGTTTTACACCATAAAGATAAGATGGCCTACAACAACAGGCAACCATCTATAGTAATCCTAGTTGGGTAACTTATGTCGTAAAATAACCTGCTTCAGAAGGTTAAAATACACTAATAGCCAGCAGATATATAGTTGAATTGAATGGTGGATGTCCAGGGAATTGAATACCAGTATTTCACAATTCACACATTCTATAATAATATGCTTAATCTTGTATTGCAGATTTATCCATGTACCAGGATGTATTATGGTTGGTTTAATGGGACTGATTGTGGAAATTCCTCTGTACACTGCTATAGCCGTAGTCAAGAGCCCATTTATGTTGTTCAAGGGATGGTACAGACTCATACATGATCTGATCAGTCGCGAAGGTCCATTTCTTGAAACTGCTTGCATTCCTGTTGCTGGATTGACAATCCTTCTGTGGCCTCTTGTTGTCATTGGAAGTGTTGTAATGGCTATTTTCTCTAGCTTTTTCATTGGATTATATGGTGCTGTTATTGTCTATCAGGTAATTAATTTATCCCTTTGCCCATTAGTTTCTTTATTCTTCTATTTCAGTGTGACAGTCGGATTTATTATTAGTAAAACTCTCTGAATTCAGGAAAGGTCCTTCCAAAGAGGTGTTGCTTTTGTGATTGCAATGGTGGCAGAGTTTGATGAGTACACAAATGATTGGCTTTACCTTAGAGAAGGGTCCATTCTTCCAAAGTAATTACTCATGTTCTTCCTTTTTACTCTGCTGTTCTCACACTTGTTTCTTATCTAAGTTACTGATCATCTTAATCTTAGCCAGGCCTCATTATCGAAACAAGAAGTCATCCAACTCGTCGGAGTACTCTGTGAAACGAAACGGTTCAGTACAAGGCAGATTAAACTCTATATTTGCTGAAGCACCTGCAATGCTTGTGCCAAGCCTAACTTCATCTAGATCAGTTAGGGAGGCAATACAAGAAGTAAAAATGGTGCAGGTATGCTTTTCAATCTGTATTCTTTTACATGTTTTTTTGTAGTAAAAAGTATGCTAGAAGACGACACTTTCAGGCTAATTAGCAAGATGCATAAATGTTCTACTCGAGTAACATCCTTCTATAAGACTCGATTAAGATTTTAGATAAGATGGTCACACAATTCAACAACACTGAATCCTATTTTCTTGTCTAGGAAATTATGAATTTGGGTAATTGACATCTCAGGAAAAATGTAACAGGTGTGGCAGAACATGATAAGATCATGTGAAATAAGGGGCAAGGAATTATTGGACGCGAAAGTGATAACTCCCAGCGACCTAGATGATTGGTTGAAGGCGAAACATGGACTTGATGTTGCAGTCGTCAATGTTGGTTTACCATGTTATACATTTCTACAGATCATCTTCTATTCCATTAAAGCTGGATCGTACGGATTGTTCCTTCTCGAGGATCTTGAGATCACTCACCTGAACAGACCTCAAGACAGATTATTGGACTGGTTTTTCCAACCAGTTATGGTCCTAAAGGAACAAATTAGAGTCCTAAGTCTAGAAGAAGGTGAAATGAGGTTTTTAGAGAAAGTTGTACTTTTCGAAAGCAATTCTGAACGCTTTAAGGCCTGGGAAAATGGAAGCTTGGCGCCTCAAGATTCTCTAAGGGCTGCTCAAATTGAAGGCATAAGCCGAAGGTACGCCTCCTCTTTAAATTTTCATTAACGTTTGCAGTTGAAACTAGATTTGAGTGTGGTGGTACAGTAAATGATGAAATTATGTTGCTTTTGGCAGGATGGTAGGAATGGTTAGAAGTGTATCTAAGTTTCCTACTTATAGAAGAAAATTCCGACAAATAGTGAAAACATTGATCATGTATTCCAATCCTAAGGAAGGTTCCACGCGATCCATTTCCCAATCTGTAACGAAGAACAGTTCCACGCGATCCATTCCTCAGTCTGTAACCAAGAACAGTTCCACCAGATCAGTGTCCACGAGATCAAATGGTTCCCTTGAAATTGTTTGAACATTTTGTGGACAATTTATGGATTAGTTCTGTAAGTCATTGCATTGATAAAGTGAGTTCAGTTAACATTCATTCTTGAAACTTGAAAGACTTCACAAAGTAGGCTAAAATTTGAAATCCAAGCTCAAGTCTCTGCCTAGGGACATCTTCGGTAGCTTGAAGATATCTTGACAGAGATAGCCAACAACATCAAGAAAGGTTTAAGGCGTAGAGTCATAGACCATACAGTATTATTCGAGACATTCTATCAAAGGAAGATCTAGAGGGACGTTTCAGAGATCATATTTGTCACAGGAGGTTCCTTCAGAGATCATACAGAGTTGTTTTTAGAAATACTTTCTTCTTTTTTTGATTTCAGTTATTTTTCCCTATTTGAAACTTGTAAAGACATGGGTTTTTTCTCTCAAAAGAGTGAGGTTTAGAGTTGGAGATGGTGTAAATTCTTTTATTCAATTGCTAAGATAGTGGATCATTCTAAGTATTTTTTTCTCTTTTCAAGATGGATATATTTCAATATGCTGTAGACTGGATAAACTGGCGTCAAACTTGCCTAGTTTCCCTAGTAAATGCAGTTCAATTTCTGCTTCCTCTGTTATTTGGGGGGTTAAAATAGTGCTTAATAGTCTCAAGACAAATGAAGTTCCCTTCTGGAAAACCTTGATTAGAAAGTAAGACCAAAGCTGGTGTTACAAAAATAAAGCTACAGCGTTATGGTTTAGGCACTTTAACAAATGTTCCTTCGGTGGAGCAAATGGCTTATTCCAGAAATAGGAATTTTGTGCTGTCGTTCTCAGGAAAGGGCAATTTCTCAAGATTGAAGGCTCCAGAGGTAGACTTACACAGTTACATACATAATTTTCTTCTACCATGCACGCTTGTTGAATTTAGTTAATCTGCAACCTTCTTCTGTAATTAAACTATACTCCGATCCGTGTGTTCACAGCTATTCAAATTAAGGCTCTTTTAGTTTTGCCTAATCCATTATTTTGCTGCACTAATATGACTCTCAAAGCTAATTAGCTTTACTTTTATGCCTATTAAGAAATCCAACAAGGAAAATCTAATTAACTACAATAGTAATTTTGGATTAATTTCACTGATGGTCATTGAACTATCTTTCAATTTCACTAAAGTCATATAACTATTTTTTGTCACTTAAAAGTAATTAAATTTTATCATTGTCACTTAAAAGTTATTTTGCCTCAAACTCCTACCATAAATATGACATGACATTAAATTTTATGATAAAAATTCAAAAATAAATGCCACATAAGCTAATATGGGTCATACCCATTTTAGATCCATTTATCTTTAATGTGATTTGATCTATAATCCAAATGAGTTTCGATAAAAAAAAATATTAATTCCATATTAGTTTAAAATAATTATCCTATACTACAAAGTTTTGTCTTTTCTGTCATAGCACATTCATAATTATTCTATACTAAAATAATCTATGCTAGAAAATTCTTATTTTGTTTGTATGGCTCATCCGAGTCATTCATAATTATTCTATACTAAAATAATCTATGCTAGAAAATTATTATTTTGTTTGTATGCCCCATCCGAGTCATTTTAATATACAATAGTATTTTAGCTTCAGTAGAGTTATAAAATGACTCAAATGGGGCATACAAACAAGATAAGAATTTTCTAGTATAGATTATTTTAGTATAGAACAATTATGAATGTGCTGTGATAGAAAAGGCAAAACTTTATAGTATAGGATAATCATTTTAAACTAATGTGGAATTAATATTTTTTTTTATCGAAACTCATTTGGATTATGGATCAAATCACGTTAAAGGATAAATGAATCTAAAATGGGTATGACCCATATTAGCTTATGTGGCATTTATTTTTAAATTTTTATCATAAAATTTAATGCCATATCATATTTATGGTAGGGGTTTGAGGCAAAATGACTTTTAAGTGACAATGATAAAGTTTAGTTACTTTTAAAGGACAAAAAATAATTATATGACTTTAGTGAAATTGAAAGATAGTTCTATGATCATCCACGAAATTAACCCTAGTAATTTTGCTAGGGGAAAAGAAGTAGAAAAGACATGTAGGGAGATTAAACCAATTATGGTTCCAAAGTACCAATAACTAAAATGAGATCTCCATCCTTTCTGAAAGTTGTATCTTCCAACAATTTTTAAGTGATTCAACTCCCCTTGCAACTTTTATGAGTTTTTCTCTTAGTTGTCCCTTCGTTTAAGTTTTAACAAGTCTTTTCACTTTTGAATGAAGAGTTGAAAGTACAGATGCTGTTTTAAATTACGAGAAATGACCAATAAATATATAGACTATAGAGAAATAGCTAATATAAAACTATACAAGAAAAAACGCGCAAATAGAATTAATATAGTTGAATCCATGATCTATAAGCCGCCTTACTGCCTTAAAGTTTAAAGGCTGAGTTTGACAACTGAATATTGTTATTCTTTGGGCTTATAATTCATTATACTGCTCTTGCTTCATTCATACTTGAATTGGAAACATTAAAAGCAATTAAGGTTAACTTCTCCATGATGCACTCCTTAAGCTATTTTCATATCGTTTTGAAATTTAACAAAAATTTCTAATTTCAAAATGTTTTACTAAAATTGAAAATACGTGAATAATTTATCGTTGTGAATCTGGTGGGTATCTTGGTACTAGTGTTTTTAAAAGGCCTTTTGGAACTCGCCCGGAGCTCGCTCCTGCGACGGGGCACTATCAAAACACCTTGAGATTCACGTGTGAGGTTTAGTTCTGTGAGGCTTACGTTTCAAGCGCTTGATTGTGCGCCCTAAATACGCCTAACGCCTAAAACTCGGGGCTTGCCCAACAATTATTACTCAAATCATGTGTCAAATTTCCTAATTAGCATTATTGACCCTCAAAATTCTTTAACAATCGAATGATTAAAGTTTTTTTTATGTATAGGAATATGAAGATTGAAAGTAACTCAAATAGCGAGTCATAATATTGCATATTTACTAATTGAGAACAACATGAAGGTGAATATAATTTGAACATTCTTCTAAAAACGATCGCCAAAATTTTATATTCACTTGCTATTGACCTTCATGTCTTAGTTCTATGTCTCTCAAAATTATGAAAGTTATATTATTTTGCCATTTGAAAGTAAGTTTGTATTTACTCATGAAGGAGTAATATTTTAAATTACAGCACTAGTGAAGTTTATTAATTATTTACTTTTAGGAATGTAAAATATTTAGTTTAATAATATTTATAAGAAATTATGATTTTCTTATTATTTGAAAGTTAAAACGTTATAATTGAATTGTCTCATAGTAACATTAACATTATTGATTGTTTATTCCAGTAAAACATGCTAGATATTTTATTTTCTATGAGTTTTTTTAATCATTTGTAACTTTCTTTAACTTTTAATGTACTTCCTATTTTTATGTTATTATGTTATTTTATTAATTTATAAAATAAAAAATTTAAGGATCCATGGAGCTTACGCCTCGCCTCACGCTGCCGTTTTTTAAAACACTGCTTGGTACAATTTTGGAAAAATAAATAATTTACCAAACTATGATATTGGTACAATTTTGGAAGAATAAAATACCAGATAAAGAGGCACGGCCGACTTCCTTTATCGAGCGGCTCTCTCTGTTGACGATAAAAGCGATGGTCCGGGCTGTCTGAAATAAGCGGTAATGTTTCTCAGTCCTAATCCTAATAAATACCACGTGAAGCGCGTGATCGCCCAGATTCCTAATGCCTTAATTGTTTTATATAGTATAAGTATAGGCGGACTCAAGATTTTAACGTGATGGGGGCATCACTATTCTGCTCAACCAGTACCCCTTAAAGACTTTTAGTGTTCAGGGTGTCAAGTTATTTATATAATAACTTTAATATATACATATATATATATATATATACACATATATAAATATTTTGCTGAAATTTACGGAATTTGATAGGCGGTGACCTTTCGATAATATTACACATAGATCTGCCTCTATGCATAAGCAGACCTTGGTCTTGTGGCATTAAAAGAAACCATGAGACGATCTGCCAAAATAAGTGTTAATGGATGGCGGTATTTTATTTTGTTAATAGAAAATCAGGTAAAAAAGAACACAAAAAAGGCTAACATCAATGGATCCACATTTAGCACTAAGCCACTTTAACGCATTTATGCTAGTAACAATATAGGCCCCAATGGTGATACTGTTAGTATCTGTTCGAAAATATAATTTTTGTAAAATAAAACGAAAGCAGAAACAAAAGACTGAAATAAAATTAGATGAAGAATGTTCCGAGCCCAACAGAAAACTGTGTTTTCTTAAGGAATTTAATCCCCTCATTGTTGCCCGAGTTGTTGGATTAATTCCTCTCAGGATAGAACGGAAAAACTATTCTGTAATACTGGCAATGGAAATTACAGAACCTCGTCGAACTCAACAAACGGCAGTAAATCACACTGATGCTTACGTTTTTGCTTTTGAAAGATAGTGCAGAAATGCAGAAGAGAGAGTGGAGAGTATTCAAATTTTTGGTGGTCTGAAAGTGAGACCAAACCTCTAAATTTATAGCCAAAATGTTTGGGTTAAATAGGTGCGAAAGCACCTGTTCACATGAGTTACATTTTCGGCAAAAAACCTTTCTATTTGGTCGCTAATTTTAATTTCAAAAACGACCGTTAGGCGTTAGGAAATTATCTGTGAAAATATATCAGGAAAAAAATAAATAAATAAATAACGGAAAACGGGAAATAAATTTGGTCCAAAAAATTATCAATCAATCGTCTGAAGCCGAAGTCGAGTTGAGCGAGCGACGACGACGACGGCATGAGACACCACTTCTTCTCAACTCTTTAAGAGCTAGAAGATGTGCTTCCCTATATAAGCACAGAGATTTTCTTTCCTTTTTCTGATGAGGGACAAATTGCATTAGTAAAGGAAACAACTTCAAACTTTTCGTTTCCCTCCATTTTCTATTCACACCTCTTATTATATAAAACCTAATAATCCCCCACATGAATGGGGAATGGCTATCTAAAAATATGCATGCATAAAAAACTGTGTGATTTACAAGCAAAGATTAATTGCATCTCGATAAGTAGATTTCCCTTTGAACTTTCCATAGTGAACTTATGCCGGATATACTCGGTCAATCAGTAGATTTGATATCTTTGAACCGTCGAACTTTGGTGTATACCTAGACAGCCATAAGTCACACAATCAACCCTTTAACCGCCTTTGGTTCTCATTGTTGTGTTCACCCATGACCACCGCCTGATTCATAAGTGCGTAGAGAATGGCCTTACAAAATTCTCCTTGAAGCGGCTTACACTTCACACTTATATAGGTTATTCCTAAACGTGTTATCCCATAGATACACTATTTGATATACTCTGTATCAAACTTAGAAACCATTAAAAAGCCTTAACGATTTATCCTTGGTATTGAACATCGTCTCATTACGAGAATAGACCAAAATTTTATTTGATAATGTTGAACTATCACTAATGACTTTGTTTGATCTCCTTGAACCTAGATCTTGGGATCTCTAGTCTTCTAGGTAGAGTTACCGCCACAGTGATTTGTCCTCGGCCATAGTCCCATTCCCTTCGATGATTTATCAACTGCCTCTATATTTAGGCCTTTTGTAAGTGGATCCGACACATTATCTTTTGACTTTACGTAGTCAATTGTGATAATTTCACTAGAGAGTAGTTATCTAACGGTATTATGTCTTCGTCGTATGTGACGAGATTTTTCGTTATACATAACGCTTCCAACCCTTCCTATTGTCGCTTGACTCTCATAATGTATGCATATAAGAGCCACTGGTTTGGGCCAAAACGGAATATCTTCCAAAAAATTCCGGAGCCATTCAGCTTCTTCTCCAGCCTTATCTAAAGCTATAAACTCATCCTCCATTGTAGAGCGATCGATGCATGTTTGTTTGGATGATTTTCAAGAAACTGCTCCTCCACTAATTGTAAAAACATATACACTTGTGGACTTTGTTTCTGATGATCCAGTGATCTTATTTGCATCACTATATCCTTCAATTACCGTAGGATACTTACTGTAATGCAAAGCATAATCTTGGGTATATTTTAGATACCCCAAAACTCATTTCATTGTCATCCAATGAGTTTGGTCGGGATTACTTGTGAAATGACTCAGTTTACTTCCTGCACAAGCTATATCAGGTCGTGTACAATTCATGATATACATTAAATTTCTCAACACTCGAGCATAATCCAATTGAGATTTGCTTTGATCTAAATTCTTTGTAAGAGCCACATTTACATCAGTCGAGGTCTTTGTCAACTTTGAAATCCAGATACTTGAATTTTTCCAGTACCATTTTAACGTAATGAGATTGAGATAATGCCAGTCCTTGAGGAGTACAATGGATTTTAATTCCTAGAATTAAATCAGCAACTTCTAAGTCTTTCATATCAAACTTGCTAGCAAGCATGCGCTTAGTAGAATTTATATCCGCAATATTTTTGCACATTATTAACATATCATTAACATATAAACATGCAATGACTATATGAATTGGAGTATTTTTAATGTAGACACATTTATCACACTCATTAATCTTAAATCCATTTGCTAACATTGTTTGGTCAAATTTTGCATGCCATTATTTGGGTGCTTGTTTCAATCCGTAAAGTGACTTAACAAGTCGGCACGCCTTCTTTTCTTTTCTGGAAACCATGAACCCTTCAGGTTGTTCCATATAAATTTCTTCCTCCAAATCTCCATTTAAGTATTACATCTTATGCGTCCCAAGATGACGTATAATGAATATAAGACTTGTTAATCATGATTTAAATGAGTTTAAAGTCATAATATGACTATATATGATGTTTGGATAAAACATATAAAGTTTGGAAAAAATCGGATTAAAGTTGCGGAAAAACAACTAAGGATTTGCCCTGTAACAAAGCTTTTTGACAAATATATTTCATATACTATATGAGGTATTTTTGGGACATATTATATACCAAATTAAAGGTCTTGGAATGTAGTTTCCAACTCTCTTAACCGTTTGTTCATACGATATCCAAGTAAAACGATATAAGTGTCGGAAGATGGGCGAATTAGAGGGTGCCAAGCTAGCACCTTTTGACTTTTCAAAAGTTGTTATATTGCTTTAACTCGTCTCTCTCTCTCTCTCTCTATTCATTTTTACACATAATATGACCAGAGAACTCCATAAAAAACGGTTCTTGAGTTCTCTAATAGTGCTTCAAATAATACTAACATCCCGGGTACGAAATCGATAAGCGATAACATCAGAACGATCCCTATGACGTAAGTATCGCTATATCACCTCTCTTTATCTTTGTAGTTTGAGTTTTGGAATATATTTGATAGTTAATAAAAATTCCTAATTTCTTTATTTAAGCTTTAAAATATCAATAAAAGTTGATATTTTTGTTTTCTAATAGTTAGACCTCACGGGACGGTGATCGGAAGTCGTGAGTTCGAGTTATTTAACTTGTAGTGGACTATTTTGTGGGTTGTTTCGTGTTTCTTTTAGGCTATCTATTGTGCTGCTGATTTGTGAAGTTTGGAAGGATAAAAGGGGCATGGAGAAACGCCACATGTGGTAGGGTAGTAGGTTGGTCGCTCGTCGTTGTAGTTACTAGCTAATTGATAACTTGTTGATTGGGTGTATTATGGTATATTTGGGGTTTTGTTGTATTGAAGGTCCCGAATTGTAATTAGGTTGGTTTTGAGTTGCTGATTGTATTATGTTTTTATCTCGCCTATAGTAGGCTTGAGGGAGCAGTAAAATCAGGGGAAACTCTGCCCGTTTTATTTTAGAATCGAGTTATCGTTTGAGATACGTAATATACTATCGCCATCTAAATTGTACACGCATTTCTTTGTTATAGGGTTGGCGCGCTAGTTGTCATAAGCTTGTTGTTGAGTTGCATTGACGACTTGAGGTAT
>AWOL01S0031761.1:0-20822 GCA_000715115.1 Nicotiana otophora
GACTATAATTAAACTAAAAATATGTTCAACCATACTCGAGCTAAATGATTACGAACTAGAAAACCAAGGCAACCAAGAAACGAGATCAAAAGCATACAAGTTTGAATCGAAGAAAAAGAATCAGGTACAAATAACAAAACTGGTATTTCATACTCAGAATAGTTTTTACAAAGGTTCATAAAGACGCCCACAAAAACTGCACGAGTCTACGGCAAAACAAAAAAAAGAAAAAGAAAAACTTATAATCGCCACCAGGCCCAGCAACGCCATCGGCCTGATCGCCTAAGCCATCCCCATCTTCACCTTCACCATCACCATCGCCCTCAAGATACTCGTCCTCATACTAGGCGTCATCTTCAATCCGATCCACGCCCGCATACCCCTCATCATCACCGGCCTATGGTGTAGCAGGATCATAACCACAAGCGACCCGAGCTCCACATGACCTAACATGAGCATCCTCGAAGACGGCTTCTGAAATGGTTCCCGCCCTCATCAGATCTCTAAATATATCCAGCTGGGTCTCGACGTGAATCTACTCCTCGTACAAATCCCGAGGAACATCAGGGAAATTATGAGTGAGGGAAGAGTATGGTCGTGCCAATAATTGTGCATTCTCGACCTCAAGAGCGGCGACTCCAACACACAAGCCAGAAGCCTCTTTCTCTAATTCTCCAATTTGTTCATCAAGCCGCTCTTCTTTGATTCTAGACGTCTCCAAGGCACTATATCGCTCGGAACAAAGAACACGGATTGCGATCTCTAAAGCCTTCATCTTCCTCATAGCCCCCAACTGAGCTAACTCCGCCTTCTCGAGATCCGCTGCCTTCTCAGCTACCTTGCCAGTTAAAGTATCCGCTTTGAATTCACACTTCTCGAGCTCGGCATGCAGCGAGACCACCTGGGCTTGGAGATCGTCGTACTGGGCTTCGACCCCCCTACTAACCTCCAACTCCTCTTCTTTATCCTTTAGCACCCCCTAAAGAACGATGCATTTTTCGATGACCCTCACCAGCTCGTCATCCTTTTCCTTCAGCTCGTCTCGGAGAGCTCAGAAATTGACACCCTCACCAAACCGCTTACAAATCTCGTGGTACTTGACACGGTACTCACGGTATTTGTGTTCCATCTTCAGAATAATAGCCTTACGCCTCTCCTCTCTTCGAGGGCTTTCAATTTCCAAAATTACAGTCTGAAATAGAGAAAAAGAAAACATAGAGTAAGAACAAAGCATAAACTTTGATCCTGACAAACAAAAACGAAAGAAATCGAAAAGCTTACCCTAAGAGCGAGGCCGGCTATGCTCCTAGATAAGGTGGCGTCATCTAGCTTTTCAAGGATTTCACCCTCCACACCGGAACAGAGGAGACCAAGGGAAGGAACCACGTTCTCCGTATTAACCAATAAATTTCGATCCATGGGGATCGTAATGGTCCGCGTGGACCCCTCCAATCTTACTTCGAGTCGGGTAAATCCCCCCCATCATCCTCACCTTATCGGCGCCAACATCAGAGCCCGTCTCGTAACCATCCTCGGCAATGCTCTTTCCTTTCCTGTCGGCCAACTAAGGTGGACCCTCAGCCGGTCACGAGGCCGATGGCTTATCTTTTCGTAAAATATCAGGGACTCTCGCCGATGGCCCTTCAGTTTCCATCGTGGCTTCGGGAAGGGACACACCCTCTACGGCCTCAGCCGATGGAGGAATCTCGGATGGCAACTCAACGTCATCTCCAAGTACTATTGTCGTTGTCTCACGAATGACACAGTCGACCGTTGCTGAATCCACAGCCTTGGCGATCCCATCACCGACGTCAACCGACCTTCTCTTATAGGGAAATAAATTCCCACCGCTCGGTGATGAATTTTCCTCCTCATCCATCAGACGATACAAAGGGGAAATCGGAAGCTCTACTATCGATATGTCCGCAGGCAGAGAAGAAATTGATGCTAAGGCAGCAGCAGGTGGAGCCGATGACCGAACAGACCTTCCCGCGGTGAAAAAAGGAACAAAAGTAGATGACTGGTCAAGCCTAGTTGCGGTCACGATGGGAATAGACTCCAAAGAAGAATCATCCTTCCTCTTACGAAAAGCAGGAGGAGGAGCCTTTGGCCTCCTCAAAGATCCTCGAACTGAAAAGGAATGAAGGCTATCACTACCAAGAATAAAACTGCAACGAGTAAGCGACCATGAGGTTGAGATGGCAAACATTTGTACAGATGAACTCACCAGCCAAGGAAGAAACAAGCTCAGACTTCTTGAGAAAGCCCGGCTATTAACTAATCCCCACAATGTGAGGCAGAACCCGGCCAACCCAGTTTCGAAATATCCCCAACCAAAGGAAGGGGCGTAGTCTTGGCTGTACAAAGTGGGACAAAATGTCAGAATTGGCGACCAAAACAAATCAAGTGCTTTAACAAAAAAAAATAGATATTTACGAGTGTAATTCNAAATAGCCTTACGCCTCTCCTCTCTTCGAGGGCTTTCAATTTCCAAAATTACAGTCTGAAATAGAGAAAAAGAAAACATAGAGTAAGAACAAAGCATAAACTTTGATCCTGACAAACAAAAACGAAAGAAATCGAAAAGCTTACCCTAAGAGCGAGGCCGGCTATGCTCCTAGATAAGGTGGCGTCATCTAGCTTTTCAAGGATTTCACCCTCCACACCGGAACAGAGGAGACCAAGGGAAGGAACCACGTTCTCCGTATTAACCAATAAATTTCGATCCATGGGGATCGTAATGGTCCGCGTGGACCCCTCCAATCTTACTTCGAGTCGGGTAAATCCCCCCCATCATCCTCACCTTATCGGCGCCAACATCAGAGCCCGTCTCGTAACCATCCTCGGCAATGCTCTTTCCTTTCCTGTCGGCCAACTAAGGTGGACCCTCAGCCGGTCACGAGGCCGATGGCTTATCTTTTCGTAAAATATCAGGGACTCTCGCCGATGGCCCTTCAGTTTCCATCGTGGCTTCGGGAAGGGACACACCCTCTACGGCCTCAGCCGATGGAGGAATCTCGGATGGCAACTCAACGTCATCTCCAAGTACTATTGTCGTTGTCTCACGAATGACACAGTCGACCGTTGCTGAATCCACAGCCTTGGCGATCCCATCACCGACGTCAACCGACCTTCTCTTATAGGGAAATAAATTCCCACCGCTCGGTGATGAATTTTCCTCCTCATCCATCAGACGATACAAAGGGGAAATCGGAAGCTCTACTATCGATATGTCCGCAGGCAGAGAAGAAATTGATGCTAAGGCAGCAGCAGGTGGAGCCGATGACCGAACAGACCTTCCCGCGGTGAAAAAAGGAACAAAAGTAGATGACTGGTCAAGCCTAGTTGCGGTCACGATGGGAATAGACTCCAAAGAAGAATCATCCTTCCTCTTACGAAAAGCAGGAGGAGGAGCCTTTGGCCTCCTCAAAGATCCTCGAACTGAAAAGGAATGAAGGCTATCACTACCAAGAATAAAACTGCAACGAGTAAGCGACCATGAGGTTGAGATGGCAAACATTTGTACAGATGAACTCACCAGCCAAGGAAGAAACAAGCTCAGACTTCTTGAGAAAGCCCGGCTATTAACTAATCCCCACAATGTGAGGCAGAACCCGGCCAACCCAGTTTCGAAATATCCCCAACCAAAGGAAGGGGCGTAGTCTTGGCTGTACAAAGTGGGACAAAATGTCAGAATTGGCGACCAAAACAAATCAAGTGCTTTAACAAAAAAAAATAGATATTTACGAGTGTAATTCCAAGTCTCAGAGAAGCCGTCCGCATTTGGAACCACGTCTTCGGTTATGACAAAATAGTAGTTAAGCCAGAACTGACGATTTTCCTTTTCTTCCATCTTCACCACCAGGCATTTACTTCCTTGATGACGAATGTGCAATATCGTCCCCCTATAGAAGCTAGGGGAGAAGAGATGCATCAGATGGCGGAGTGAGACCTCGACCCCGACCAATTCCGCAAACTTTGTGAGCATCCTAATAAGCTTGTAGATATATGGGGAGAGTTGAGCCAAGCAAACACCATAGTAGCGGCAAAATTCCTCCGCCAACGGGAGAAAGGGAAGAGTATAGCCAACATGGAATGGGTATGCATAGAACGTGCAATAACCAGGGCGGTGAATTTGTATCATATCGCACCCTGCTATGACTAGATCGATATGGGCAGGAATGTTGAATTTTGTCCTGAGCTCAGTCAGATCAACCCCTTTCATCGCTGACTCCGAAACCTCGGGCTCGCCTTCAGGCGCCTTCGAAAAGTCAGACCTTACTTTCTCACTACGGGGAATTATTTCTTCAACCATAGAAAAATTCTCATCTTCAATGGTGACAGAGACGCCATCAGCGCGATGGGGCATAAGCACTGCCAAATGGGTAGGGTTAATTCTCGCACCAGAACCAGAGGATAATTAACCATATTTCTTTTTCTTTAAAGAGGATATTCAGGCAAGGAAGTATGAGAGGTAATGAGAATCGCTAAGATTAGTAGGGAAGATAGGTATTAAGGGAAGAAGAAGAAGACATAAGGTTCTTTATGAGAAACATAAGGAGCAAACGAACGTCGTTGCACCTCCCTTTATAAGGATTCATGCACTAAAACCAAGAGACAATGCCATCATTACCTGGCACTGGAGTCGAAACGGGAGCCCCTAACTGACAGTTATACGGGAAACGATGCGGAGCATCGGAAAAATGCGCCATAATGACGCATGACGTCGTGACGTCATTTTGGTGCAGAAGAGACACAATCCCAAAAGCTGCAGTTCACGAAAGGTCACAGTGTCATCTCGTCTAAAACGTCACTGCTCGACTCGCTCGCCCAAATTTTGCCAACCGCAGTAAACAGAATCCGCTCATTAAGGTCACGTGAGTCCGACCTTAATAAGAGGAGGGACTAACTGTATGAGTCGAAATCCGCCTCAGTACTCGGGATTAAGCAGTATCGAAAAAGGAGTCAGCCGAGGTCGACCAGGAGATGACAAAGCCCGTGGTCGAGATGCTAAAAATGGTCGATGTCAAGCGCGGAAAACAGAGCTGTAATGGCTAGTTTATTATGGCAGGATATTAAAAAGAATATTCTATTTGATATTCTCTGTACCTATACTATTAAGGTTTATTTGGGATATGTCCCATATAAATAGAAAAATAGATAATGAATAGAGACATGCGATATTCATTGTGATGAGAGCACACTTTACAAAATATTTTCTCTCTTGAAAAGATACAAAGAATACCTTTTAATCAAGATTCTTGTTTACATTATCGTGCAATTTTCCATCAGATCCGAGAAGATTTCGAATGTTCTAAGATATGTCTGTCATTTATTGCTATTTATTATCAGTCCTTCTTCCATTATTGCTTATATTTTATGACTAGTTAATGCTTGTTATTGTCAACCCCCCGCTGGATCTGTCCCACCTCACACACGCTTCCAAAACTTGCATCTAGAGATATTATCATTAACTAAGTTTAACCCATTATTATATAAATATAATAGTTTTAATCAAAAATTATACTTTTTGGTCAAGCATAGTCATGTGGATTGTGGACTAAACCCTCTACAATAAAAAATAATTCAAATAAGGGGATAAAAAAAGAGTCGTCGTTCTTATAAGTAATACTAACAAATTAGTTTCAATGCTGAACGAGTAGAATGTTGTTAACAGTATGCTAGTAGTTTTAAACGTGAATCAGCAGCATCCACCTATATATACTAGTAAATAAATGAAGAAGGAGACTTTGTGTAAATATTGAAAGTCATTACTAGTTGCTTCCTATAACACTATACGTACCTACGTACCCTAATCTTTAATAACTAATTAAGACACAAATAGACAGTAGGTAGCATTCATACTTTAAAATCCATCACAAATATTTTAAAATTATCTCCTTGTCATATTCTTATAGCCATTTCACTAGCAATATTACTATATATTAGATGCGGGCATGCGGCAGTTTGGAAGGACGATTACGTCGGTACAAGGAGCAACCAGAGTTGTATTCCCGAAATTGTAAATTTTTATGGGGTTAAAGTGGTAATTTGACCCTCATTCCTACGTAGTGTGTTCCAAAAAACACGTGTAGTGCGTTTTTATACTGATTTTCCTATTATGTCTCACTTACACTGTGTTTGGATCATTGTTACACATCTTTTTATAATGTATTATATTATATTGTATTGTATTATATTGTATCATTTTATAGATATAACGTTTGAATAAATTGTATCATTTGCTGTTATTAAATAATATTTTTGTTGTTGGTTTGACTGTATCGTACAATACTGTAATTGGTAAGTTCACTAAAATACCCACAATTATTTTAAATAAAATTTATCAAGAATTACACATAAAAATAATTTTAGAAAACCTCTTTCTACTAATTTATCCTTAATTCCGTAGCTTGGAAACAAGAGAAAAAACCTTTAAAAAAAAGTTAACTAATATTAGCAACATCAAAAAAAAATAAAATTAAAACGATGAAAAGAGACAAAAAATCGAACAGAGACTTGGATAATAAAAAGAACGGGCAAACCAACTCTAAAAAAGATGAAAGAAGACAAAGTAGGTCAATGAATTGGAGATTTGGAGTTAAAATAAAAAAAATAATAAAATTGAATTATGGAATAATAAGTAAGGACATAATTAAAAAAGAAAAATAGAAAACGATCCCACCACACTAAATCGATTATTTTATAAAATGAAGTTTTTGGTTATTNTAAAGTAGGTCAATGAATTGGAGATTTGGAGTTAAAATAAAAAAATGATAAAATTGAATTATGGAATAATAAGTAAGGACATAATTAGAAAAAAAAAATAGAAAACGATCCCACCACACTAAATCGATTATTTTATAAAATGAAGTTTTTGGTTATTTAGGAACAATAAATTTAAAAATACCATACAATCAATTTTAAAATGGACAATCAAAATAAACATTATTGAAGATAACAATACATAAGGTGCAATGAGTAACAATGATCCAAACAAGCTGTTACTAAAATGTCCTTTACCCTGACAAAACTTATCTTCTGCTTTTCTCTCTTTCAGGAACCAGATTTTTAGAACTTCCATGGCAGTGCTATCTAGCCTTCAACGCCTGACCAAAATTTCACTTCAAGTCTCACTCAAAGCATCACCTTTCGTTCCTGTTAAGCTCTTTCATTTATTCATAGGTATGTATTCTTATTTTGGGAATTTTCACCTCTTTCATTTCGTTTTTTTTTTGTGTGTATCCTTTATTGATTTTTTACTTAATTTATCATGGGTTTCTTTACTTTTCTTTCTCTGTGCTTGATTTTTTATGCATCTGTTTTTCCCATTCTGAAGATGAAAATAAGTGTTTCCTTTTAGTGATTCTGGAGGAAGTTACAACAACTAATGATCTTACTCGCCACCTTTAATTTGGTTGGAGGACATATAACGTGGCAGCAGAGATATAAGAGTTCTAAAGTAAAATCAGATATGCATGAAGGTAAACGTTAACGTACCAATTTATTTTCATTTGGTAAAGACCAAATTTTGGTCATAGAAGCAGCAGTGAACTAATGACTCAAAAATGAATTTTTCTTTAGCTTTTTATGTAGTATGTGTGGAGTACAAGATCCAGTACTATCTTTCCTCTTAATATAATAAGTTAAAATTTTGTTCACGCATTTGTATATTGTAATCACAAAAGTATTTTGAGATGAGTGTGTCCCATTCTGCAGTGGTGTGAAAAGGACTACCATATTAACGGAGTAAATATGAGTATCATCATGCTAAATGCAATTGAGGCTGCAAGAATGAAAGTATTCTTCCTACTCTGGGCACTCTATTCCTACCCTGAGAATTTGGTTTTTTATAGTTATATTTGAGTTTTCTCTTTCATATGACCCCAGCTCTGCATGAATTATATTTCATTTACAGGTACAACGTGACTTTATGCAAAATGGTTGCAGAGAAATGGATCAGAAAAATGTCGAATATGTCAACAACTCTCGATCTTTATGTTGCCTCTGATTTTTTTGATGCAAATGGATATGATACTCTCACCATCTATCAAATATAAGGTGCACGTTCTCTTTTGTGTTCTTATAGTTATGGCTAAAACATAATCTTATTGGGACTTGATAGGTTACAAGTACCTTGCTCTATGTTTTGATGATCTAACAAACTTACTGTCAAGAACCAGATAAGAAACCGGTTACATATCCTCAAGACCTTAAGATCGAAAGGTTCCAGCTTGAAATATGTGTCGACTCTTCAGAGTAAGAGCAACAACAGAAGGAACATATAACTATCATTCCCGAGGAAACTGTAGAAGTCAACTGCCCCAGCTGTAAAGTTGCTACCTGCACATGGTACAGTACAGAAATAGTGCAACAGTCAACTTTATGGGGAGTGTCTTTTACCTACCTTGCTTACATCATTTTAGTGATGTCACAAATGCACTATTAACATTAAGGAAGGTAAAAACAAATTAGTGGTTCACTTAGAGAATTCATTCAAGCACTCTCACGGTCATTGATCGTCACGCAATCAATTCTCAAGTGCATCAAGAACAAAGAATAATACTACTACGGACCAGTTCCCCACAACAAGTCATTGTATGTCCTTAGTTGAGTTGTAACTTTGTAATAGTTCTTAAACTGTATTTCCTACTTAGCTTGTTTAGAAGTATTCTGTAGGAAACTCATTGTAAACCTTAAACCTTTGTGTTTGAGTCTTGGTTAGAGTTAGTCAAGTTGTAAAGTCTTTGTAATAGAGTTATTACAAAGTGGCTTGTAATAGAGTATTACAAGTTAGTGAAGGATTAAGAGGTTAATTCCTAGGTTGCATAGGTTGTAATCTAAAAGTTGCTCATTAGTGAAGTTGAAATCCTACAAGGGTAGGTCGTGGTTTTTAATCCCGTTGAGTTGGGAATTTTTCACGTAAAATTTCTCTTATCATTTACTTCCTGATGTGTGCGTGTGTTCCAGTGGAACCGACAGAGAACATGGTTCTCTATAGAGTTTGGTGGACCCTTATATTCTATCAATTAGTATCAGAGCAGGTTCATTCTATCAGGTTAACACCTAGAAAGGATCCTCATGGCTGCTCCTCCAAACTTCGAAGAAGGCCAGTCTACTTACAAACCACCTAGGTTCAATGGACAGTATTACGGATGGAGGAAAACTAGGATGCACGACTTCATCATGGCTGAAGATTCTACGCTATGGGATGTCATATGTGACAGACCCTTTGTTCCCACCAAGAATCTTGGCAACCCAGCTGTAGCCATTCCCAAGACGAGGAAGGAATTCAATGACGTTGATCGAAAGGCCATAGAAAAGAACTTTCGTGCAAAGAAAATTCTTGTTTGTGGCATTGGTCCTGATGAATATAACAGGATATCGGCATGCCAATCAGCAAAAGAAATCTGGGAGGCTCTTCAGACAGCTTACGAAGGAATAACACAGGTTAAGCAATCCAAGATCTACATGCTCACAACTCAATACGAGCTTTTCAGGATGAAAGATGAGGAATCCATCCAAGATATGCACACTCACTTCACCTCCATCATTAATGAGCTTCACTCTATTGGTGAAACTATTCCAAGAAACAAGCTTGTCAGGAAAATCCTTAGTGTTCTGCCCAGTTCTTGGGAAAGCAAAGTGAACGCCATTACAGAGGCGAAGGACTTGCTGACACTGACCATATATGAACTTGTTGGCAATCTGAAAACATATGAAATGAAGAAGAAGAAGGACAATCAAAGAAGAGAACCCAAAATGGATAAGAATCCGGTCCTCAAGATAGACATCAATGATTCAAGTGGTGAGGATGGTGATATGGCTTACTTGACAAGAAGATTCCAGAAGATGGTTCGTAGGAATGGAGGCATTCCAAAGAGGGAAAATTCTAGCAAGCCAAACAATTATGACCTCTGTCATAAATGTGGAAATCCAGGACACTTCATCAAGGAGTTCCCTCTCTTAAAGCAAGACCAGTACAAAAACAACTTTGACAAAGCAGCCAAGAGGAACCCGGTTCCTGATAAACGCTTCAAGAGAAAGAATGTTGCTGACAATGTTGTAAAGCAAGCTCTTGCTGCATGGGGAGACTCCTCCAGCGAATCTAAAGAAGAAAATGAACATGGTAATAGTTCAATGATGGCAGTGGAAAGTGAAGCAATTGAGTATGACTCAATATTTGCCTTGATGGCTCAGTCTGATGATGATGAAGATAACGACGATGATGAGGTAAATTTTCTGGATGTTTAGAGAAATCTGAAATCTTATTCTCCAAAAAAACTCATGTCTTTGGCAAATGTGTTAATTGATGCTTACCACAGTCTTATAAATGATAAAGATGCTTTAACTGTGGAGTTAAGAGAAGCAGAACAAACCAGAGATGACTTAGTAATTGTTGTTGTTGATTTAAAGGAAACAATTGAGAACCTGAAGAAAGAGAAGGATGTCTTAGATAAAAAAAATGAAAATATAGAACATGAGAGAGATGGCCTATTAGTGGTGGTAGTGGACTTGGAGGAAACAATTGGGGAACCTAAAATAGAGAGTAGGCCTGAAAATTCTCAAAAAAGAAAGGAAGTTGCAAGCGAGGCACACATTAAGTATGAAAGTGAGTTAAAGTCAGTGAAGTCTAGTCTGTGTGCTGAGCTTGATAAAAACAAGAAACTTCATGAAGAACTAGGAAGAGTGAAGAGTGATCTTGAAAAATCACTCAAGTGGACCTGGTCCTCTGATGCTATCACTGCCATGTACGCCAATAATGGGGGAAATAAGCAGGGGATTAGGTTCCAAAGGGAAAAGATTCCCTACAACCCTCATAGAAATTATGTTACTGTACCTGATAATTGGCTTTGCATTCACTGTGGCAACACTAGGCACTTTAAAGAAAACTGTAAGGCTAGATTTCAGTCACAACAGAAAAACAAAGTTTTCACTGAAAAAGTAACTACTGGTAGAGAACCTGGTCCCTCATATAAAAAACGCATGATGCCTGCTTGGACTAGAAGATCCCTCATTCACCCATTTCCTCATTACAAGGGACCCAAACTCGTTTGGGTTCCTAAGTCTAACTCCTGATTTTCTTGTGTATGGAACAGTGAAAGGAAGCAACCTACAATGGTACATGGATAGTGGGTGCTCAAAGCACGTGACTGGAAGTACAAATGATTTTCTTTCACTTAAAGCCCTGCAAGGAGGGAGTGTATCCTTTGGAAATGGCAAGAAAGGATACATTCTAGGAGTTGGAAGGATTGGGAAGTCTCTCTCACAGTCAATCGAAAATGTGTACTACGTGAACGAATTGAAGTACAACTTGCTAAGTGTTTCCCATATCTGTGACAAGGGAAACATGGTGAAATTTGTATCAAAAATATGTACAGTCACAAACCTAGTGACTGGTAAGGTGGTGCTAGTAGCAAAAATATACAAAAATATCTATGTTGCTGATTTTGAGTCTCTGCAAAATGGTGATCTCAACTGTCTAAGTGTTATTGATGATGATGCTGAATTATGGAATAAGAGGTTGGATCATGCAAGCTTCACGTTGCTAAACAAATTGGTTAGGAAGGACCTGGTTCATGGTCTGCCCAAGTCAAGTTTCAAGGACCACAAGGTGTATGATGCATGTGTAAAAGATAAGCAAGTCAGATCCCCATTCAAGTCCAAAAAGGAAGTCAGTACCTCAATGCCACTTGATCTTCTTCACATGGATCTATGTGGACCCATGAGGGTGGCAAGAAGGGGAGGAAATAAATATATCTTCGTTATAGTTGACGATTACTCCAGATTCACATGGACTCTGTTTCTCAGAACCAAGGATGAAACCTTTGAAGTGTTTGTTGCCTTTGTCAAAAGGATTCAAGTGAGGATGGGTAATAATGTAGCTTGCATCAGGTCTGATCATGGGACAAAGTTCGACAATGCCAAATTTGATGACTTCTGTACTGAAAATGGTATCACTCACAATTTTTCAGCTCCAAGAACACCTCAACAAAATGGTGTTGTGGAGAGGAAGAATAGAACTCTTGAATACATGGCAAGGACAATGTTGATTGACAGTGGGATCGCAAAGAATGTTTGGGCAAAAGCTGTCAATACTGCTTGCTACTTGGTAAACAGGTGCATGATCAAGTCCCTTTTGAACAAGACTCCATATGAACTGCTGAATGGAAGGAAGCCCAAGCTGACACATCTAAGGACTTTTGGGTGTAAATGTTTTGTCCTCAACAATGGAAAAGAAGCTCTTGGAAAATTCGATGCCAAAAGTGATGAAGGAATCTTTCTGGGATACCCATCCCAAAGCAAAGCTTACAAAGTATACAACAAAAGGACTCAATGTGTTGAAGAGAGTATACATGTGATTTTTCATGAATCTCACCTCTTCTGTGAGAAGGACAGACGCGTTGACCAAGATGGAGAACCTTTATCTATTCCAAGTGAAGTTATTGACATGGCAAATGGAAAGGCAAACATGATGAGTCATGTTAAGGAATCCAGTAAAGATCATGCAAATACATCTCCATCTATTGGAGAGGAACCTGGTCCCACGATCATAACAACTGAAGCTGAAAATAGAGTTGTTGATGCAGTCCAAGGTACTCCACTTGCTGAAGTAAGAAGCGGCCAAGAACCTCAGTCAGATATACTTGGGTCCTCTACAAATGAGATTCAGGTACCAAACTGTAAGCACAAAAGCTCACGTCCTCTTGACAATATAATCACCCCTCTTGATTCAGGTGTTCAAACCAGATCAAAAGCTAGAAATTCACTTGCCTTTTCAGCCTTTATTTTTCAAATAGAGCTCAAAAACATCAAAGAAGCGTTGAAAGATGCAGACTGGATCACTGCCATAAAAGAGGAGCTGCATCAATTTGAAAGAAACAAGGTATGGCACTTGGTCCCTCGACCTGCAGATCGAACTATATAGGAACCAGGTGGGTATTTAGGAACAAACTTGATGAGTTTGGAAATACAACAAGAAACAAGGCAAGGCTTGTAGTTTAACGCTACAATCAGGAAGGAGGGATCGATTATGATGAAACGTTTGCTACATTTGCTCGAATGGAAGCCATTAGAATTTGTATTGCCTTTGCATCTCATATGAAACTGTTCCAAATGGATGTCAAAAGTGCATTTCTAAACGGCTATCTGAAAAAAGAAGTCTATGTCAAGCAGCCTCCTGGTTTTGAGAGTCACGAGCATCCTGAGCATCTGTGCAAACTGGACAAGGCATTGTACGAGCTAAAGCAGGCTCCCCGGGCTTGGTATGAAAGGTTGTCAAAATTCCTTCTAGAAAATGGATTTACAAGAGGGAAAATTGACAACACTCTTTTTCTGAAGAAACGAGGAAGGAACCTACTCATTGTTCAGGTATACGTTGATGATATCATCTTCGGAGCCACAACTGACTCTCTTTGTGAAGAATTTGCAAACCTCATGGGGAGTGAGTTCGAGATGAGTATGATGGGAGAATTAAATTTCTTCATAGGACTTCAAGTGAAGCAATCTCAGAAGGGAGCTTTGATAAGTCAGCAGAAGTACATCAAGGAATTACTGAAAAGGTTTGACATGGAAGTATCAAAAGTCATCGACACCTCTATTGCCACAATTACCCATCTAGACATGGATGAACCTGGTTCCCCTGTAAATCAGAACATGTATAGAGGGATCATAGGGTCACTTCTGTATCTTACTACAAGCAGACCAGACATCGTTTTCAGCATAGGTCTTTGTACAAGATTTCAATCCAATCCAAAGGAATCTCATCTGAAGGCTGTCAAGAGAATATTGAGATATCTCAAGGGAACGCAGGACATGGTTCTCTACTATCCCTAAGGTGACAACCTTGATCTTATTGGGTATGCTGACGCTGATTATGCAGAATATCTGGTGGACAGGAAAAGCACGTCTGAAATGGAACATTTCCTAGGTTCTTGCCTAACATGTGGTACGCAGAAATAGAACTCAGTGGCACTCTCAACTACAGAAGGAGAATATGTAGAAGCTGCCTCTTGCTGTGCTCAACTACTGTGGATCAAGCAGTAGTTGGAAGACTTTGGAGTGCTCTCAGATTGTGTGTCTCACTTATGTGATAACACAAGTGCACTCAATATGCACATTGATGTACAACATCCTTTTCTCAGGGACAATGTTGAAAAAAGGCTTATATGCATGAAGTTCTGCAGCACTGAAGATCAAATCGCAGATATTTTCACCAAAGCCCTGAGCAGATAACACTTTGAGAAAAATCGCGTGTCACTAGGGTTGATAAAACCCAATGGAGAACCTGGTCCCTCAATGATTGGCTATGAAAGAAATGTTCAGGTAAATTTAGCTAAAAAGTGTTTTCTGGCAAAGTCTAACTCACCTCTATACCGTTACAGGTAGACACGCATGATGATTACAGACAAATAGGCAGTTGATGCAGTACGCACTGGTAAAAAGGGCAAAGCTTACAGATGTAAGATTAGTCAGGGAACCTGGTTCTCCTGACAATTAGTTAGTAGTTTCTTTCTTCTCTCATGCACAATTTTGAACGGTTAAAACAAGTGCCACATCATCAGTAGGTCAGTTACTTTTCCTTATGTCCTTTGAACCCAAACGTCTCACCCATTGAGAACCGACCCAACTCCCAAAACTACCGCCCTTTCTCAACCGGTCCCCCATCCCTCATAAATTCATCTATCACTGTCACAACTCCTCCCATCAAATTTCAAAACCCCATTCTCCTGCCTCTCTTTAAACTTCCAAATCCCTTCTCTTCTTCTCGCCATGGCTCAAGATCAAACAACCTTTAGTGTTCCAAGTTACATCCCCATTGAGTCCTAACCTATTGAAACACCGACTTTAGACACATCACCCCACACCACTGCCAACCAAAACCCTAGGACAGAGTCACCCCCACATTCTGTCTCCTCTCCTACCCACTCGAGTTCTGGTTCTCATAGGAGTTGCAAAATCTCAACTCCCAAAAGATTTGTAGCCCATAGCCCTTCTCCTACTTCACTGGAAAAAGGGGATGAACAGAGTACTATTGACAAAGAAGAAAATTAGGAAATTTCAAGCTCGCCTATGATAAAAGGGTCAAAGGTAGATCCAACTGATAGTTCCGAAATGTTTGACTCAACAAAGATTTCTCCTGATCTTATGTCCACGGGTAACACTCTTTTCTCTACTGAGTTTTCCATGGATATACAAGAAAAAGAGGCAATAGAGAACATGATGTCCATAGCTCATGAAAGGGGTTGTTATAGAAGGAGGTGATGATGGTTTTGGGACTCAGGGGGAAGAGTTTAAGACTGCGAAAGAGGGTAGAGAGCTTGTGCCTGTTGAACCATCGGCACAGAACAATACTACTGGGGTACCAAATGAGGGACTTGATTCCTCCCAGGAGGATCTAACTCGGGGGTCCTCTCAAGAGCCCCAGGTTAGTGTTGACCCTGCTCCCTCTCCTCATTTTGATGCTGAGCCTTTGTGTGTGGTGATGCCCGAGGAAAGATCTGTGTCCAGAGAAGAAAAAGGCGATAGTGACGAGGATTCTGATGATATGCCAATTGCTAGATTTCCTAGGCGTAGACTAATGGTTGCTCAAGAGTCTACTCCTAAGCGACCTACTACAAGGTTGCAAAGGAATGAGGCTCTTGAGTCTGCGCTTAAGAACAACCAAGCTAAGTCAAGGAAAAGAAAATTAGTGAAAGATAGGAAAGTTGTGAACGAGAAGATAGTGCCAGTTGTGAATGTGGATGATGAAGTAGAAGAGGAACCTCGTTCCTTGACTAGAAAGCGCTCACAGAAGTATGGTCTCGCCAAACCTAAAAGGGGATCTTCTATGTTTGCTGAAAGTCTGAACAAATCTGATGATGTTATTGCTAGTGCAAATATGGTGAAACAATCTGGTGATAAGTTGGTAGAAGAGCCTGCTGCGAGGGTGATGGAAGAATTGGGTGAAAAGTTTGATTCAAAAGGAAAGAATGTTTGCAAGTCTGCTAAGAGAAAAGCTGATACGGATGAGGAACCTGGTTCCTCAAAGAAGGCCAGAGTGAGACAGCTGGTTGAGATCTGTGAGTTCCAACAGTGGACACATTTGTTCACAAATGATGCTCCAATGGTGTATGAAGAGGAAGTTCAAAGTTTCTATGCTGACCTTTTTAAGGTTGAAGATGATAACATCTGTGTGTTGGTGAATGGAGTTGATATGGTGATGGACTCTGCCTTGTTGGGGTCCATTCTTGGTGTGCATGCTGAAGGGCGTTGGTTCAGAAGAAGGCCCTCCTTCCTGTATACCAACTGTTGTTTGAGATTGTGAATAAGGTATTGCTGCCTCGAGCTGAGAGAAGATCTATCACCTCTCGTGCAGACTTGTTCCTCATGGAAGCACTGGACAACTTCACTACCATCAATCTGCCTGGGATTATGATAGAGCACATGAACAAAGTGGCAGACTTTAAAGGTGGTACTCATGGGCTGTCGTATGGGTTCCTTCTCACCAAGGTCTTTAAGCACTTCAAGGTCCCTCTGGGACAAGCTAAAGTGGGCACAAAGAAGCAAACTTTCTCCAAAGATACTCTTGAAGAATGTGAGTGTATCGAGAAAATTGTAGGGGTTGGAAGCACTTCTACCATATCTGAGTTGATCAATGCTCAGAACAGTGCTACCTCGGAGATAAGGAGTTTGAAAGCAATGAATGCTATCCTTGAGACTCAGTTAAGTCAGCTGCAGGAGGCACCTGGTTCCAGTTGTTCTCAACGAGAAGAGGTTGCTCGTCTAACAAAAGAGAATGATGAGCTCAGGAAACAAGTGGAGGACCTGAAAGAGAGACTGCTCAACGAGCAAATGTCAGCAAATGCTCGAATGGATTTAGTCATCCAAGCCCTCTATAAGCCATCTACTTCCAATGTTCCCTAAACAGTGTCCCCTCAGTGTCCGTTCTCTAGTGATCAGTCTACTCCCTTAGTGTCAGTTTTTATGATGATGTTTGTGGTGTTTTTTTTGTTTGTTCAAAACTCTGGATGGTGGTAGTAACATTAACTCTGCTCCTGTTGAAAAATACAAATTAATGCTAATGCCAGTTTTTCCCTTTTCGCCAACTGTGCCTTGTCTCTATGCTCTGTTTTTAGTCATGTTGTGTGCACACAAGTGACATGAGTTAACTCACGCTAGACTTCCTTTCGCTATATACTTGTTGCTCTTCTTTTTTATGATGCCAAAAGGGGGAAGATTAATGTGCATAATTGATTAATGAGCACTGATTAAGGGGAAATACAGACTCATGGGGAAACTTAAGGCTTTTCTTGGTTCATTGTTTGGTTCTGTGTGGTCTTCTTCTGGAATGTTTAAATTATAAGTCTGTCGTCATCAAATAGGGGAAAATTGATAAGTTACAAGTACCTTGCTTTATGTTTTGATGATCTAACAAACTTACTGTCAAGAACCAGATAAGGAACCAGTTACATATCCTCAAGACCTTAAGATCGAAAGGTTCCAGCTTGAAATATGCTTCGACTCTTCAAAGTCAGAGGAACAACAGAGGGAACAGATAACTATAGTTTCCCGAGGAAACTGTACAAGTCAACTGCCCCAGCTGTAAAGTTGTTGCCTGCACACGCTATAGTGCAGAAACAGTGCATCAGTCAACTTTATGGGAAGTGTCGTTTACCTACCTTGCTTACATCATTTTAGTGATGTCACAAATGCACTATTAATATCAAGGAAGGCAAAAACAAATCAGTGGTTCACTTAGAGAATTCATTCAAGCACTCTCACGGTCATTGATCATCAGGCAATCAATTCTCAAGTGCATCAAGAACAAAGAACAACACTACTACGAACAAGTTCCCCACAGCAAGTCATTGTATGTCCTTAGTTGAGTTGTAACTTTGTAATAGTTCTTAAACTGTATTTCCTACTTAGCTTGTTTAGAAGTATTCTGTAGGAAACTCATTGTAAACCTTAAACCTTTGTGTTTGAGTCTTGGCTAGAGTTAGTCAAATTGTAAAGTCCTTGTAAAAGAGTTATTACAAAGTGGCCTGTAATAGAGTATTACAAGTTAGTGAGGGATTAAGAGGTTAATTCCTAGGTTTCATAGGTTGTAATTTAAAAGTTGCTCAGAAGTGAAGTTGAAATCCTACAAGGGTAGGTCGTGGTTTTTAATCCCGTTGAACTGGAAATTTTTCACGTAAAATTCCTCTTGTCATTTACTTCCTGATGTGTGCGTGTGTTCCAGTGGAACCGACAGAGACTGGTTCTCTATAGAGTTTGGTGGACCCTTATATTCTATCAGGACCTTTTTTCTTTTAAGAGGAACGAGTATCTTTCATTTTGTGATGCTAATAAGGTATTTTAAAGATAAATACAAGTTAATGTTTTAATCGCGGGCAATAGTAGCACTTATGATATGTTAATCGTGAACCGTTGCATAATACCTCACTAGGACTAAAATTTTCTTAATAACGTAACTGGACATTCTGTAAGGTGCTTAGCCTACATGTCTTTATACCAAAAACAAAGACAATATGTGGTTAGCCAGTATGATTTAAGGCGTGTGAATGTTTTTTCCAAATTGGCATTGATCATTTGGTTCTATAATTTCATCAATTGCAGGTTACAAACAAGCATTGTTGGAAAGCAAATGTATAATCATATCATTTATTTCATTAACAAGATCATTTTTCATAGTTCAAATAAAACTGGAACTTATAGAAGATGAACGAGAAATGAATGCATATATGTCACAATTAGTTACTTTAAATATAAAGATTCTGTTTCATTAGTAAAAGGGTTGATAAAATTAGGCGACTTTCAATTTTGTTATTGTTATTAGTTCTTTCTCTCCATTCCAATTCTCATTAAACGCTACCACAAAAACAGGATCTTTGTTTTTGCCAGCATGTATAGAAATTGTTTTCTCAGGTGATTCCGAATTTCAAAGTATAAGATGAACTCCTTGCTAAGAAAAATTGCAGGATACCCTATGTATCATTTTTTTTAACTTTTTGGTTCTTGTAGTATCTCTCTTATCTTTGAGATGCTGCAGCTTTTTCCTACTTTGGCCTTAACACTGTATTTTTCCTTTCTAATTTTCTACAAATACTTACTTGGTGGTAATTTATTGTAGAACACGTTACACTTCTCTATTTACAGAGAACTCATTTTAATTATTTGAACGAAATATCTTGGTTGGCTATATCATGTAATTGACATGCTCTAATATATTCATCAAAGAGTTAAAGAAAGGGAAACTCAAGAGAGCATAAGCGACTAAGATGATTAATCTTCAGAGTGGATGCATCGATATGCAATAATGGAAGATAAAGAATGCACCTTTTTGCAATCACTTAATGTTTCAGATATTTAATAATCTTTTTATATCTTGTGAATCTTTGTTCCTCAATAAACTTATTGACTTGACAATGTTGCTCATTTTTCCTTTAATACCGTTAAATGCTTGATATCCTCAGGTAGAAGGGATTAGATCTTTTTGACCTTGAAACCTTTCCTGCAGTCTTATAGCAGCAAGTATGTAATTTAAAACCAAGTGGGAAAAAAAGGAGGATGTCAATTAGTTAAAACTTAGAAAGAGTAGTGGGTATATAAAGAACAAACAGTTCTCCACAGAGTTTTACACTTATTCAACAAAAATAATATAACTATGAAGCTTAAAGCATAGTGTGTACATAACAGATTTTACTATGTGCATTTGGCATAAAATTATCTTGCAGAGGTATAAAAGTGCAAAGAGGTTTTGAGCGGCAAGTACCCTCCACTTCCAACCAAGAGGTTGTGAGTTCGAGTCACGCCAAGAGCAAGGTGGGGAGTTCTTGGAGGGAGGGAGACGGGGGTCGCTTGAAAACAGTCTCTCTACCCCAGGGTAGGGGTAAGGTCTGCGTGCACACTACCATTCCCAGACCCTACTATTGAGATTATACTGGGTTGTTGTTATTGTTTGTTGTTGTATAAAGGTGCAAAGAGCTAATTTCAGATCTCACACTTGCACACAAATAAACATCAAGATTGAAGAGAGATTCTTATTTAAAGCTCTGTCATAGCTCTGTCATCATTGATAAGTTTTTGTCACGACCCAAACTCTCTCCGTATAACGTCGTGACGACACCTAGTCTCTACGACTAGGTAAGCATAACATATTGCGAAAAATAACAAAACGAAAGTAAAACTTGGCAACTAACAACAGTGGATAACTGAATAACTAGTAACAATGTCTCTCGGCATGTACAATAACCAATACTCTATAAATACAAAGTCTTCCCAGAACCCGGAACATCGTAAGTCACAGGCAACATAAAGAAAATAGCATCTCTATACACCAGAGTCTAATAAAAATGATACAGGAAGTGTTTGACATATAGGAGAATAGAGGGGGACTCATAGGTCTGCGGACGCGACAGATGTACCTTGAAGTCTCCGTACGGCAGCAAGCACTCTCAGCTAATAGCGGGGCTGATAAGTAGTACCTGGATTTGCACACAAACATATGTGCAGAAGAGTAGCATGAGTACACCGCAACGGTACCTAATAAGTGCCAAGCCTAACCTCGGTCGAGTAGTGACGAGGTCAGGTCAGGCCCACTGATATATAATAAATAAAGCAGGGGAATATAACAGTATATTAAGAGACTGGAATTTAACAAAAGGAAAACACAACAAATATAGCAGTACAACACAAGGGTAAACAGCAGGGGATCTCCCGAGATACCGTCTCGTAGTCCCGAAGTAAGAATCAAAGAGATCTCCCCAGGTACCGCCTCGTAGTCTCAAAAGTAAATGTGCAGGGAGAACTCCCGAGGTACCTCCTCGTAGTCTAAAAAG
>AWOL01S0031762.1:0-15609 GCA_000715115.1 Nicotiana otophora
TTCCTGAACCTCATAATGCCCTTCATAGGTGAAACTTGGAGCAAGACCCGCTCTCCAACCATGAATGCAACATCGCGAACCTTCCGATTCGCGTAACTCTTCTGTCTGGATTGGGTTGTGCGGAGTCGATCCTGAATCACCTTCACCTTATCCAGCATCGCCTGGCTCGAACCAACCCACTGGAGACCGACACTGCCTACCATACAGAGCCTCATACGGTGCCATCTGGATGTTCGACTGATAACTGTTGTTATAGGCAAACTCCGCAAGTCCGCAAGTGGCAAGAACTGATCCCAAGAACCTCCAAAATCTATCACACATGCGCGAAGCATATCCGCTAATATCTGAATAGTGCGCTCGGACTGTCCGTCCGTCTGAGTGTGAAATGTTTTGCTCAACTCAACCCGAGTACCCAACTTCTGCTGTATAACCCTCCAGAACTGTGATTGAAACTGCGTACCCCGATCAGAGATGATAGATACCGGTACGTCATGAAGCCTGACAATCTCGCGGATATAAATTCGAGCCAACTTCTCGGAAGAATAGGTAGTCATCACAGGAATGAAATGAGCTAACTTGGTAAGCCTATCCACAATTACCCAAACTACATCAAACTTCCGCTGAGTCCGCGGAAGCCCAACAACGAAATCCATAGTGATCTGCTCCCATTTTCACTCCGGAATCTCTAACTTATGAAGCAACCCACCTGGCCGCTGATGCTCATACTTCACCTGCTTGAAATTTAGACACCAAGCTACATGTTCCACTATATCCTTCTTCATTCTTCTCCACTAGTAATGTTGCCTCAAGTGTTGGTACATCTTCGCGGCACCCGGATGAATGGAGTATCGCGAGCTGTGAGCCTCCTGGAGAATCAACTTACGCAAACCATCTACATTTTGCACACATAGCCTGCCCTGCATCCTCAATGCACCATTATCCCCAATAGTGACCTCCTTAGCATCACCGTGCTGAACCGTGTCCTTAAGGACAAGCAGATGGGGGTCATCATACTGACGCTTCCTAATACAATCATAAAGAGAAGTCTGAGAGACCACACAAGCCAATACTCGACTCAGATCAGAAATATCCAATCTCACAAACTGGTTGGCTAAGGCCTGAACATCCAACGCCAATGGCCTATCTGCTGCTGGTAGATATGCTAAACTCCCCAAACTCTCTGCCCGATGACTCAAAGCATCGGCCACCACATTAGCCTTCCCAGGATGGTACAAAATGGTGATATCATAGTCCTTAAGTAGCTCCAACCACCTCCGCTGACGCAGGTTAAGATCCTTCTGTTTGAATAGATGCTGCAAACTCCGGTGATCGGTGTAAACCTCACAAGAGACACCGTACAAATAGTGCCGCCAAATATTCAAGGCATGAACAATAGTTGCTAACTCAAGGTCGTGGACAAGATAGTTCTTTTCATGCACCTTCATTTGTCTGGACGCGTAGGCAATCACTCTACCGTCCTGCATCAACACCGCATCGAGACCAATCCGCGATGCATCACAGTATACAGTATAAGACCCCGAACCTGTAGGTAATACCATTACTGGGGATGTAGTCAAAGTTGTCTTGAGCTTCTGAAAGCTCTTCTCACACTCCTCTGTCCACCTGAATGGAACACCCTTCTGGGTCAGCCTGGTAATAGGTGTTGCAATAGATGAGAATCCCTCTACAAAACTACGGTAATACCCCGCCAAACCAAGAAAACTCTGGATCTTCGTAGTTGATGACGGTCTAGGCTAACTCTGCACTGCTTCCACCTTCTTCGGATCCACCTGGATCCCATCACTCGATACTACATGACCCAAGAATGCCACTGAGTCTATCCAAAACTCACACTTTGAAATCTTTGCATATAACCTCTTTTCTCTCAGGGTCTGAAGCACAGTCATCGGGTGTTGCTCATGACCCTCCCGAGTTCGGGAGTACACCAGAATGTCGTCAATAAACACAACGACGAATGAGTCAAGATAGGGTCGAAACACATTGTGCATCAAGTGCATAAATGTTGTTGGGCCGTTGGTCCGCCCAAATGACATCACAAAGAACTCGTAGTGACCATACCGAGTCCTAAAAGAAGTCTTTGGGATATCTGGCTCCCGAATCTTCAACGGATAATATCCTGAACGTAAGTCAATCTTGAAAAACACTTTGGCACCCTGTAGCTGATCAAAGAAATCATCAATACGAGGCAATGGATACATGTTCTTCATTGTGAATTTGTTCAACTGGCGGTAATCAATACACATCCGCATAGAACCATCTTTCTTCTTCACAAATAAGACAGGAGCACCCCAAGGTGACACACTAGACCGAATGAAGCCCTTATCAAGCATCTCCTGTAACTGCTCCTTCAACTCAGGAGTAGCTATACGACACGGAGGAATAGAGATGGGCTGAGTGCCCGGCAACAAATCAATGCCAAAATCAATATCTTTGTCGGGCGACATGCCCGGAAGATCAACTGGAAACACATCTGGGAAGTCCCTCACTACTGGGACTGACTCAACTGTAGGGGCATCAATACTAACATCTCTCACATAAGCTAGATACGCGTCACACCCCTTCTCAACCATTCGTTGAGCTTTAAGAAATGAAATAACTCTGCTGGGAGTATACTCTAAGGTACCTCTCCACTCTAATCGTGGAAATCCTATCATAGCCAGCGTCACGGTCTTAGCGTGACAATCAAGAATAGCATAATGGAGGCGACAACCAGTCCATGCCCAAGATAACATCAAAGTCTACCATACTGAGCAATAATAAATCAACTCTTGTCTCAAAATCACTAAGAGCAATCAAACACGACCGATACACGTGGTCCACAACAAGAGAATCTCCCACAGGAGTAGACACATAAACAGGGGAACTCAAGGAATCCCGAGATACGCCCAAATACGGGGCAAAATAAGAGGACACATAGGAATATGTAGAGCCTGGATCAAATAAGATCGACGCGTCTCTACGATAGACCGGAATAATACCTGTAATGACAATGTCGGAAGCAACTGCCTCTGTACGAGCCGGAAGAGCATAATATTTCTCCTGGCCTCCCCTTCTAGGGCGACCTCGACCTCCCCAACCTCCATCTCGAGTTGGCTGAGCAGGTGGGGCGGTAGCTGGTGCTGGAATCATAGCCTGAGGACCCGGTAGAGCACGCGGTGGCTGAGAAGTCTGTGGAGGTACACCCATCCTAAGTCTGGGGCAATCCCTCACCATATGGCGAGTGTCGCCACACTCAAAACAAGCTTTTGGAGAGCATGGCTGTTGTGACTGGCTCAGGCCAGGTCTGTTGGACTGACCGCTAAAAGCACCTCGTGCAGGAGGTGCACTAGATACTGGCAGTGCATAATAAGGCTCTTGGGGCCAGAATATCACTGGCGACTGGAAGTGCTGAATGAACGGGGCGACTCCCATAGCCCCTACCATGGCGAACTGCAGCTGGGGAACGAGTACCACTATAAGTGCCAGACTCTCGGGACCTCTTGGCCTCTCTCTCCTCTCTATCCCGAGCGAGAATGCCCTCTAATTTCCTAGCAATACTCACAACCTGCTGGTAAGAAATATCCATCTCCAACCCCCGTAATCTTAATACTGGGGTGGAGTCCCTCAATAAACCGACGAACCCTCTCTCGAATTATGGAAACCAAGGCCGGTGCATGTCGGGCCAAATCACTGAAACGAACTGCATACTCTGACATAGTCATAGCATACTGGCACAGCTACTCAAACTCCGCGCACCATGCGTCCCTGAGGCTCTGAGGGACATACTCTCTCAAAAACATGTCCAAGAACTGAGTCCATGTAAGTGAAGCTGCCTCAGCCGGACTACTCAACTCATAAGCACGCCACCACTGATAGGCTGCTCCTCTAAGCTGAAATGCAGTAAAAGAAACCCCACTCTACTCCGCTACACTCATAGTACGGAGAATACGGTGACACTCCTCCAGAAAACCTTGGGCATCCTCTGACGCCAATCCACTGAAGGTAGGAGGGAGGTACTTCTTGTACCTCTTAAGTCTGAGTTGCTCCGCCTCAGAAACTGTTGCCCTAACCTCGGGTTGAGATGGAGCTACCGGTTGCATCGGTTAAATCTCTGGAACCTGGTCGACCTGAACTCGCTGCTATGGAGTACCAGTGATGGGAGTTTGTGCTCCTCCCCCGGCCTGAGATATGGCAGGAGCAAGTGGAATCAATCCAGCCTGAGCTAAGGTGCTGAACATGCTCAGAAACTGGGCAAGAGTCTCTTGGAGGGCTGGTGCAGCAACATGTACCTCAGGTGTCTGCCCTTCAACTGGAGCTAATGGGGGCTCCTCTGTAGCAACTCGTGCGGGTGCTCTGGCTGCACCGCGTGGAAGTTTTCGGCCTCTACCCCGGCCCTGGCCCCGGCCTCTTGAGACTCTAGTAGGGGGCGCGGGTGCCTGGTCATCAGATCCGCCTGTACGTGTCCTCACCATATGTGAGAGAATAGAACATAGAAGTTTAGAATTTTTATGTCAACAAATTTCGCACGACAAGGAATCAAAGAAGTATAATTTTTCCTAACAGTTCCATAGCCTCCCGAAGATAAGTACAGGCGTCTCTGTAACCATCCGTGAGCCTCTAATAAACTGGCTTGTGACTCACGACACCTATGACCCTAGAGCTCTGATACTAACTTGTCACGACCCAAACTCTCTCCGTATAACGTCGTAACGATACCTAGTCTCTACGACTAGGTAAGCATAACATATTGCGAAAAATAACAAAACGAAAGTAAAACTTGGCAACTAACAGTAGTGGATAACTGAATAACTAGTAACAATACCGCTCGGCATGTACAATAACCAATACTCTATAAATACAAAATCTTCCCAAAACCCGGAACATCGTAAGTCACAGGCAACATAAAGAAAATAACATCTCTATACACTAGAGCCTAATAAAAGTAATACAGGAAGTGTTTGACATATAGGAGAATAGAGGGGGACTCATAGGTCTGTGGACGCGACAGATGTACCTTGAAGTCTCCGTACGGCAGCAAGCACTCTCAGCTAATAGCGGGGCTGATAAGTAGTACCTGGATCTGCACACAAAAACATGTGCAGAAGAGTAGCATGAGTACACCATAACGGTACCTAGTAAGTGCCAAGCCTAACCTCGGTCGAGTAGTGACGAGATCAGGTCAGGCCCACTGATATATAATAAATAAAGCAGGGAAATATAACAGTATATTAAGAGACTGGAATTTAACAAAAGGAAAAAACAGCAAAAATAGCAGTACAACACAGGGGTAAACAGCAGGGGATCTCCCGAGATAACGTCTCGTAGGCCCGAAGTAAAAAGCAAAGAGATCTACCGAGGTAACGCCTCGTAGTCTCAAAAGTAAATGTGCAGGGAGAACTCCCGAGGTACCGCCTCATAGTCTAAAAAGTAAATATGCAGGGAGAACTCCCGAGGTACCGCCTCGTAGTCTCAAAAGTAAATGTGCAGGGAGAACTCCCGAGGAACCGCCTCGTAGTCTCAAAAGTAAATATGCATGGAGAACTCCTGAGGTACCGCCTCGTAGTCTCAAAAGTAAACACATAGCTCAAACTGATAAATACGACAGTTAACAACAAGATTTCTACAGCTATACTGATAAAGAACAAGGAAAAGTAGGAAATCAACTAGGCATGCTTCACAGAGTTCAAATAAGCAGTTAAAGCACGTAGACATGCGATATTAGACTAAACAGGATAACTACACATATTGGAATAGCTCAATTAAGAATGAAAACAGACTAATACTCATTTAAACGGTATAACTCAAATTAAAGAAAATATAAGTTACTACTCAGTAAAATAAATCGGGGTTTTACAACAAATAGCCCGTGTATGTACTCGTCACCTCACGTACACGACGCTCACATATAACAACAGTACCAAGTCCTAAGGGGCATTTTCCCCACACAAGGTTTGGCAAGCCACTTACCTCGAACCAAGCTCAATCAATTAGTAAGAATGCCCTTTCCTCGATTATCCGACTCCGAATGGCCCAAATCTAGCCAAAACTAATTTCATACCATAAATATAACTATAATAGACTAATTTAATTAATGAAATCAAGACTTTAACAAGAATTTCGAATATCGCCCTAAAAAGCTTCCCCGGGCCCACGTCTCGAAATCGGGTAAAAGCTACAAAATATGACCACACATTCACTCACGAGTTCACTCGTACCAAAATTATCCAAATCCGATATCAAAATCTCAATCAAACCCCAAAATCTTAGTAGAAGAACTTCTTCCCATTTTTTCCAAATTTTCCACCAAATCCGAAGTTAAAAGATAAAATTAGTAATATATTATTGGGATATAACCAAAATCAAGTGAAGAATCGTTACCTAATTGATGTCTCTGAAAATCCCTCAAAATCTGCCTTGGCAAATCCTTCTTCGCGAACGCGGAAGGACCCTCGCGTTCGCGAAGCACAAACTTACTTTGGTCTAGAATCCCTTCATCGCGAACGCGATACCCTTGTCGCAAATGCGAAGACCACTCAGCTCAACCTTACGCGAACGCGGGACCAACATCGCGAACGTGTAGGCAAAAAGAACTGGGGTCCCAGTCGCTCAAATTTCTCTATGCGAACACGATATCCTTCTCGCGTTCTCGATGCACTGCCTAACAACCCCTTCGAAAATACGACCCCCACTTTGCGAACGCGAAGAACAATCTTCCTCCTGCCTCCAACTCCTCTTCGCGAACGCGGAACACCCCTCGCGAACGCGAAGAAGGAAACAAGCAACTGGGAAAACCATAAAATCTGCTATCTTTCACAAGACCAAAATGATTCGTTAAGCATTCGAAACTCACCCGAGGCCCCCGAGATCTCAATCAAACATACTAACCAGTTCTAAAACACCATACGAACTTAGTTGAGCCCTCAAATCACATCAAACAACGCTAAAAACACAAATCACCCTCCGATTTAAACTTAATGAACTTTGAAACTTCGAACTTCTAAACCGATACTGGAACCTATCAAACCACGTACGATTGACCTCAAATTTTGCACACAAGTCACATTCAGCCTTACAGACATACTACAACTTCCGGAATCGGAATCCAACCCCGATATCAAAAAGTCCACTACCGGTCAAAATCTCAAAAAATTCGAGTTTCGCCAATTCAAGCCTAAATTAGCTACAGACCTCCAAAATACAATTCGGACACGCCTCTAAGTCCAAAATCACCCAACGGAGCTAGCGGAACCGACATAACTCCATTCCGGAGTCGTCTTCACACAGTTCCGACTACGGTCAAAATCCTAAGGATTAAGCTTCCGTTTAGGGACTAAGTATCCCAAAACACTCTGAAACCAAAAACAAAACCTCTCGACAAGTCACATAAGTATAAAAAGATACGGGGGAAGCAGTTAATAGGGAATCAGGGCTATTACTCTCAAAACGACCGGCCGGGTCGTTACAGCTTTCGGGTGTGGTCCTCATAGTCATAGATATTAAAAGATGTTAAAAGCCAAGGGACAATGTTTTATTTTCTCTGTTTCCCCTATGTTCCTCTTTCTGTGGTACCCTTCTTAATTAACACTCAACCTTCATTGCTGAAAAAGTACCGTCATTTTGTGATGTTTTCTCTTTTACATGTTAGAGTTTCAATTCAGCAAGCAAAGGAAGGAAGAAGAGAAAATTGCTAATGGTATCGAGTTCTATTCATGTCTACTTTACCATGCCGTTTTGACGGATCAGATCTCGCTGTTCACACAGGTACTAAAAGCATTAATAAACTGGTTTCTAGGGAGCGAGTGGTGAGGAAAGAGGAGGACTGCGAATAAGAGTTAGGAGATTGATTTGCTAATTGTGGTTGTGGGAGTTGGGGAAGAATAAGTTGTCCCAAGAATATATAGTCCTTTTTGTGCTTCTACTTTGTCTTTCGAGTTTTTCAAACAAGCATTTACATCTTTTGGTGTTTGAAGCCTGCTTTGAAACTTTGCAGGTTGCTCCATCAGAGAAAAAATTCAACTCTTATTTCCATCACATAGATTATAGAGTTCAATTAGAAGATAAAAACAAGCTTGCATTACTTTAGGAGATATATTTAGTTTCCGAACTCTCAATTTTGTAATTAATACTGAAGTAAGGGTACATAAAGTACCTTTAATTTGTATATGCTGCTACGATTTCAATCAATGACTGTCGTTATCATATGCTATTCACAACCTTTTACCAAAATAATTGTGGGAGTTGGAATTCTTGACTTTGCTATCAATATTTCCCTTGAAAGCTTATGATTTCTACAAAGTCCTTGTGATCAAGTAAGAGGTTGAGAAATGAGAATTGTTTTTCGTATCTGCAGATCTAGGACTCTTTTACTGCAAGAAGTTTACTTACATAACGTGATTTATCCTCATACCTTACTAATTATGATAAGATACTGGAACAATTTTAATTGTCGGGCCTGTGCTTTTAACCACATCTAAGTATACTAGAGCCATAAATGCATAAAAGGGCATCTCATTGGTAAGTAGTTAATTTAGTGGTCATCCTTATTAATTAGTAATTTATTGTGTAGAAAACATAATTGTATACACGAGTTTGACAATTACTATGCCAAATGTAGACAAAATATTTATAAATCCCAAGGGTGAGAAGATAAGAGTTGATTTTATAAAAATAAGAAAAACCTTCTTAGGATGCATCATCGTACCTTAATTAATTATTATATGTTTAAATTGAGTTTGTAACAGGACAACTGCTTGCCACCAAATCCAGTGGTCAAGTTTAATGAAGTTTAGCAGCATGTATTTGGTATCATTTAGGGTAATGATGACACCGCAAGCTTATTAGAATACTAGTTTTAGTATACGTGCGTTGCACGTGTTTTTTAGATTTATACATAAAAATGTATAAAATATAGAATACAAAAGAATTGTGTATAATTGTAACGACCCGACTTATCGTTTTAAGAAATTACGCCCCGTCGAGTGACTTAAGGTCTCGAGAAGCTTCACAATATGTATTATGACCTGCGTGTGTGGTCGAGTTTGGTTTTCGGAAGATTCGGAATTTAATTTAAAGAAAAATTCTCATTTTGAAGCTTAAATGGAAAGAGTTGACCGGGGAGTTGACTTTTGACCCGGAATGGAATTTCGATGATGTCAATAGCTTCGTATGATGATTTCGGACTTAGGCATATTTTCGGATTCGGATTTGGAAGTCCGTAGGACAATTCGACGCATTTTGGCGAAAGTTGAAAAATAGAATATTTTTGAAAAATCCTACCGAAGGGTGAATTTTTTATAACAAGGTCGGATTTCGATTTCGAAAATTTGAATAGCTCAATTTCGTCATTTATGACTTGTGTACAAAATTTGAAGTCATTCCGGATTGATTTGATACGTTTCGGCGCAAAATATAGAAGTTGGAAGATTTGAAAACTCAAAATTTGATTCGACGCGCGATTCGCAATTTCGGTATTGTGTGATGTAATTTGAAACCCCGAGTAGGTCCGTATTGTGTTACGAGACTTGTTAGTAAATTCGGACGAGGTCCCGGGTAGTTCGGACGAGGTTTGGATCGAATTTGGACTTGTTGAAAATGCTGGGATTTCTGGTGTTTCTGGTCAGACCTGTTGGAATCGCACCTGCGGAAATTTGGGCGCAGGTGCGACCATCGCAGAAGCGAGATGAAGCTTGCAGAAGCGAAATTGGCTGGGCTGGTCTGAGGCCACAGGTACGAAGAATTTTCCGCACTTGCGTGAGTGCAGAAGCGGAAGCTCTTCCGCAGGTGTGAGGGCAGCGCCAGTGGACGTCGCAGAAGCGAGAATTGGCTCGCAAAAGCGAGCTCGCAGGTGCGATAAAATGGTTCGCAGGTGCGCAAACTGGCAGAATGTTAAGGACCAAAAATGGTCATTTCGCCATTTTCGTTTTGGGATTTTTAGAGCTCGGATTTGGGCGATTCTGGAGGGATTCTTCACAATCTTGGTTGGGGTAAGTGTTCTATATCCTAAAGTGATTATATTTCATGAATCTATGATTATATTCATCATTTAGTTCGGATTTAAATGGAAGAAATCAAGATTTTTACAAAATCTTCCAAAAACGAAAATTTAAGATTTGGAGGTCGAGTTGTTATTTGAATTCAATAAAATTGGTATGGTTGAACTCGTATCGGAATGGGTGTTCGAATTTCATGAAAATTAAGTCGGGTTCCGAGAGGCGGGTTCCGCGTTGACTTTTGTTGACTTTTTGGAACAAATTTTTAAGTCGACGTATTACTATCTGGAATTATTTTCGACGAATTTTAATGAAGTTATACAATTAATCCGGATAGATTTGAGCAGTACGGAGGTCAATTCAAGCAAGAAGGCGATTTTTGGAATATCGGCATAACTTCAAAAAGGTAAGTGTCTTGCTTAACCTCGAGTGAGAGAATTACCCCTTAGGCATTGAGTCTTATGTGCCATTTGTGAAATGTGAAAAATCGTGTACGCGAGGTGACGAGTACGTACTCGGGCTTATACGTGTAAAATTCATTAAATTAAAGTCTTAGGCATTATTATGTAGTAAATTAAACAATTATGGAAAATTATTAAATCATCTGTTTGCCATGCCTAAATACTTATTGTTGAATTTGTTTTTATATGACAATTTACTTTATGTTGAGTAATTTCTATCTCTATTGATTGTTTTTGGGTGTTGTACACATTGTGTGGAGCTTTCGGCTATTTATTGTGAAATTAATTGACTTGGTTGTATCTTTGAAATTTTGGTTGTAGCCATTGGACAAATTGTGATATGAATTGATTTTATTATGTTGTCGTGATAATTTCCGTGTAAATTATTGTGTTGTGTTAATTATTATTTTGAAGATATAAGAGTGGCATTTCATCGTTAATATTATGTGGGTATAAGGGTGGCATTTCACTGTGGTTGTGTTTGTTAGAATATTGTATGGGCAGAGCGATAAGGGTGGCAATAGGAGCGATAAGGGTGACAATAGGAGCGATAAGGGCGGATATTGATATTGTCTGGGCGGAGCGATAAGGGTGGCTATAGAAGTGATAAGGGTAGCAATAGGAGCGATAAGGGTGGCTATTGTCAGGGACGATATGTGATGATGTGGGGTTGTGGTGTTGATATTTTTCATGTAATGTTGTGATTTGCTTGTGTTTATTTTTATACCTTGTGTAATTTGTCTTGTTGTTGGTAAATTGATAACAATCTGATTTATGTTGAAATTGGGAGCATGTGGCCATTGCCAGGCGGATTATAAAATAAAATGTGGGCACGAGGTGCCGTGAGTAAATAATGAGGATATTTGACATGTGAATTGTCCATGCAGTTGTGATATAAAATATGGGCACAAGGTGTTGTGATGAAATAATAATGATAATTGGCACGTGAATTGTCCATGCAGTTGTGATATGAAATGAGGGCACGAGGTGCCGGAAAAATATGATGATTTAATTATGGGCACGAGGTGCCGTGAAAATATGAAAGTGGGTTGAGACCCGTATTTTTATAATTATGAAATGAAGTGTCACATGGTGAGTTTTTAATTGAAAGAATTATATTAAAAATATTTATTTGGAACGATTTTTATTCAAAAAGAATTATATGAAAGAATTGTATTTGAAAGATATTTATTTGAGAAAATTATATTTAAAAAGATTTATTGAAAGAATTATATTTGAAAAATAATTATTTGAGAAAACTACATTTGAAAGAGAGTTATTTGGAAGAATTATATGTGACGGATATTTATTTGAAAAACTTGAATTAATTAGGCGAACATGTATTTATTAATTGTTGAGGGATATTTATGATATTCTTGTTGTCTTGCTGCGCATACCACTGGTTGTTTTATCCCGCCCTTATTGCTATCTGTTTCCTAGTATTTTGTATATTATATTGCACAAGTTATTAGACTAGTGAGTGTCTTGACTGTACCTAGTCTCTACTCGTCTTGATACTTACTGGGTACCGACAGTGGTGTACTCATACTACACTTCTGCACATTTTTGTGCAGAGCCAGGTATTGGAGATATCAGACTTGAGTAGAGTTATAGCGGGATCTTAAGGATTCAAGGTAGNAAATTTTAATCCAACAGTATTGTATATTCGGTCCTCGTGATCATTCCATGTATTCGGTTAGAGTTCGTGACTCAGTACTATCAGTCTTGGGAGGTTGTATATTCATATTTATTCCGCTATTAGTTTTGGTTACTTATTTAATTCAAAAACAAATGGCTTCAAAATGTAATAGAAATCGGCTTACCTAGTCTTAGAGATTAAGTGCCATCACGACACCTGTGGTGAGATTTTGGGTCGTGACAATAATAACAATTAACGTTATGATAGATGCAAATTTAACGAAAACATAAATATTATAACATTGATACAATAGTTGAATTTAAAAGAAATTTGGTATCTTCTGATTTTATGTGAATTAATTATATAGTATTTGATTATCGATATTTTATTGTATGAAAAAATAAATATGTTATCATGTTGTATATGACCTACTATCTCTTTCTGGATGATATTCTTGGTGTATGTTATTTCTTTGTAATTTTTTTTTTATAAATTTATTATTTACATAGTTGAAATAAGGAAGGCTTTTGATAAAATCAATAATTTTTATTTGAGCATCTCAAAAATATTAAAAACATATTGAAAGAAAACATATTGTACTTTAAAATAAAAGAAAATTATTTTATATGTTTGACTACTATTTTAAAAGAATAATATGACGCGAATTATGAAAAAAAGTATACCAAAGGGATAAAAAAATGTAATTGCTCTTTAACAATATAAATATATTGTACAAGGAAGGAAAAATGGGCAGGGGCATTACTAATACATGGGTCACCAAAAACCTTGTGATTTCTGAAGACGCCAATTTGAATAGAAAAAATATACTCATGAGAGAAGCACCTTAACCGTACAATATGTTAGCTAGAGCCCCGATTAAATTTCAATCATTATATTATTAACTGTTGTTACCTTCACTCGTCAGAATAAATCTTATAGATATATATCACAAATTTCACAAAGACATAATCCATACTAAATAAATATCAAGTATCCTGGTCTCAAATATTAAAATAAATTAACTGAATTGAATAACAAACTATACTCAATTACCTACAAATTTATACATATTTTCCGACTGAAAAAACCTTTGTGCTTGCACTCATATGCAAAATATATAGAAAATAAAATAATTCAATGAAGGCAATTGGAATGGAAATAGTTGAACTCACCTATTTTCAAGAAAATAAAGACATTAATCATCTCTAGTCTGCACATTAAATAAAAAATCCTACAGTTTGATAAGAGCTAAAGTGGCAATCTCCAACTAACTTATATGATAAACCAAAACAAGACAAGAGCTCTTCAATTTCAATGTAGGACTTTCAATTAATGTGAAGCCGCTATGAAAATATGTGACAACCAATATCTCCAGAAGCTGATTCAAATCTTTGTTAAGTCATTGAATTTTTAAAAACAAATACCAAATTTTTACTACATATACCGTTATTGATAATACCTTTTAATTATAAAACATTACAATATGTTAAACTCTAACCTTCATTGATATTGACACATAAAATTAATTTTTGAGAAAGAATTCACATCATACGAAACATAAATTACCTTAAGAAGTAGGTACTTTTATTTCTTGCGGCAATGATTGTTTAAACCTGAAATTAGAGAACAAAACCAAAGAATTATTAGACGAATACATAATTGTACCGTTGTGCAAAACTACTACACCAAATAAATATTGTAGAATAAATTAGAAAGGTGAAAAACACTACTATGGTCAAATATACCAAAACAGGCCCTTATACACATATTCTAGAAGATTAAAGTAAATCCTAAACCTAAACAAAGAAGAAACACAACGTAAGAGACACATTGTAAGCATATGTAATATTGATAATAAAAGAATTCTAAACCTAAAAGAAAGCCATGAAGTAAAGAATCTAAACAAAGAAAACTGTAAAGAATGCGGTAGTAAGCGATCCTAATTCTAAACCAAGAAAACCCTAAATAACGGTAATACACGATAATTTTGGATTTTTTCCAAAAACAAAAGAAAATTATTAGTGATTGTAATTACTATTATATCCAACGTAGAATTCACTTATTAAGGGTAAAAGGACGAACGACATTTCGATAAGGACTTTGTGCTTTTAATAAAACTTTTATAATATTCATAAAAATTTGTTCTATTATAAAAGTAATAAAGGAAAAATATACAACTTCTTAATAAAATCTTCTCTTTAAAGATTGATACTATAAATATACATGACGAAGACTCCCAAGTCTTTTCCGCGGAATGAATTAGTTTTCGTTTAAAATCAGTAAATTTAAATGTGAAATTCATCTATCTTCCCTCTGAGAGAGAACCCAATCCACAAAAAGTATGAAGCACCAGCTTTTAATATGGGTAGAAGAAGAAAATATTACAGACTACAAAAGATAATATAAATATTATTTTGTAACTCACCTTAGTTTCTAGGGCAAAATTCAGGGCGGACAACTACATTCTTCATATCGACCCAAAACAATCATTTCAAATTTTCTTCTATAATATTACCTTCAAAATAGCATCACAATTCAAGAAGAATTAACGAATATAATAATGAGTTAAAACTAATGAATTACTAAAATCAAAGTATGAAGAGTTTTTATAGAATAAAAGAGGTAAATTATTCTAACATCTAGAAATAAATACAAAATTAGTTCATGAATTTAATTGCCGAAGAATGAAATCGAAAGATCACCAAAGATATGAAATTTTTTTACCTCAATCATTAGCGAGAAACCTGAAAGAAACACAGACAATTATCTCGACTCAAATGCAAAATTAATTCACGAATTAAATTGTTGAAAAAAAATCATAATTAAATTGTTGAAAATAATATTGAAAGATTACCCCATATAGGAAGATCTTTTGCCAACCATTAGCAAGAAACTTGAAGCTGGCGAAAGCAACACTGACCGTAATTTAAATTTCTACTGAAATAAACTTGTAGTATTAGCATTGAAAGACCTAAAAACTTCTAAAACCTGGATCCAACAACCAAAACTTAAGTGGGAAAAAGAAGAAGAAAGCACAAGTGTCATGCAATACCAAATTCAAAATATAAAAGAGAAATCAAAAACCAAAATTAGCAATGATATCTTACTAATGATATGGACAAACTAAAAAGATCAGGAAAGAGAATCCAAGATAGGAGATTTCCAAGTTAGGCAATGAACAAACCATGAACAACGATTTCACCACAAATCAAAAGACCAAAAAATAGACTCTTAAAACAATGATAGTACAATAATATAAATAATGTTCAAGTGAAATACAAATACCAATATTAATTGTTGAATCCTAAACCATACTTTTTCCTTTAGAGCCTACGGCGATTTATTTAGGTCAAGGGATCCTAAGCCAAAAAAACAAAGAAAAGACACAATATAATTAACATTAATTGGTAGAAGAATCCTAAATATAAAGTGAATCCTAAAACCTAAGTATAGAAAAACCGTGTCCAACAAAAATGGGGTTATAAATGACAGTTTTGATACTTCTTAAAAAACACAATTA
>AWOL01S0031762.1:16392-32454 GCA_000715115.1 Nicotiana otophora
AAAGCACAAGTGTCATGCAATACCAAATTCAAAATATAAAAGAGAAATCAAAAACCAAAATTAGCAATGATATCTTACTAATGATATGGACAAACTAAAAAGATCAGGAAAGAGAATCCAAGATAGGAGATTTCCAAGTTAGGCAATGAACAAACCATGAACAACGATTTCACCACAAATCAAAAGACCAAAAAATAGACTCTTAAAACAATGATAGTACAATAATATAAATAATGTTCAAGTGAAATACAAATACCAATATTAATTGCTGAATCCTAAACCATACTTTTTCCTTTAGAGCCTACGGCGATTTATTTAGGTCAAGGGATCCTAAGCCAAAACAAACAAAGAAAAGACACAATATAATTAACATTAATTGGTAGAAGAATCCTAAATATAAAGTGAATCCTGAAACCTAAGTATAGAAAAACCGTGTCCAACAAAAATGGGGTTATAAATGACAGTTTTGATACTTCTTTAAAAAAACAATTACAATTTTATCCAATGTAGAATATAATTAGGAAGGGTAAAAAAGGCGAACGACATTTCGACAGAAATTTTGTGCTTTTAATATAGTATAGATACGTGCTTTAGTAGGTTTAATAACTTATAGTTATCGAAAAAAAATTAAAATGATTTAGCGCACACAATTCTATTTATGTGAGTTCTTTTCAAAATTTAGTTGCTTTTCAAAGTTAATAAAGAAAAAGCGATATTGCAGTATGAACCACCTTCATAAAAATGTTCTGAGTACAATAAATTCAGAAGTGTATAACATAGTCATCGTAACGTATACCATCCATCATCCATGTATGTGTTTTATCAGCACCGGAATAGAGTGCTAAAGTGAGTAAACTAATTAGGAATTAAGGCATAATTATAGAGATTTATCAAAACAAATTTAATAAAAACATTTTTAAACAGGTCTCGTAGCAGGTCGTTATCAGATGTCTAGTGTGCTCTCCTTTAATTATTTTCTACTTTCGGTTCTTCGTTAACAGGACATTTTATTAATTAATCTTAGGGACTAGGACGGGTCCAAAACTTATTTGTCAGCCCTTGTTTATATTCGTGTTTTTAGTTGGACATGTAGAGAAATAATTTAGTTAAAGCAGAATATCTTATATATAAAGCTTATCGTAAAACCAATCCTAGATATCCTCAATATTGCATGTTGAATAGATTTACACGCGGCAATCTCAAGAATGAACTTCGTTTACTGTTGTCACTTCTTAATTAAGATTAAGAATGAGTACTATCACAATCCAAAATTTAATTAGTCGTGATGACACTTAACCTAGCCCGCTAGGTAAGCCAATTAACAACTATCAAATTCCAATGAAATTTTCTAAGACAATTAAGTAAAAGAAAATATCTAAATCATATACATTTCCCAAGGACTAGTAGTACAAATAATGAGCTTCTAAGAATAGAGTTTACAAAGCTAAAATAAAGTAAATACATCATCTGTTTGAAAAGTACATAAACAGAGTGTAGACAATAAATTTGCGTCAGGAAAATAATCGAGACTGAAAAATATTGCAACAATCGTAGTATTTGATTTCAAGTAATTTGAGTGTACAATCTCTATGAATCCTCTGATTCTTCTTTTCAATAGTAAATAAATTTAAGGGCCTTTGAGCTTGATCTTGAACCTATATTTGTTGTCACGAACGATGATCTTGAATTTAACTAGCACGAACTTTGATTTGGACTCGTACTCCTTGAATCTTGATTTGTTCTTCGTTCTTGAGCTTGAACTTGATTTGTTGAACTTGAACTTGATTGCTTGAAGCTTGAAACTTGTGGAGGAATTTACGGCGTTTGATCCACGAGCTCTCTCTTGCTTCATGTTAAAACTTCTGGTGTTTTTCCTGGGTTATGAAGACTCCTATTTATAGTTGTGGGAGGGAAGAGTTATGATAAGAACAAACTCTTTCTGATCAATCAGATTGAAGTGTGACAAGGCCGCATTTGATTGGTCAGAACATGTCACTTGCACACGTGGCGCGGTTTCAATGGCCTTTTAACGTGACTTGGCATGCCTTGTCATTTAGACACGTGGCACGATCCTATTGGCTCTTCCGCTTGACTTGGTGTGCCACAACATTTGACACGTGACACCAAACTGGGCCTCTAGGAAGATGACATCTTGGGCTTAATGAAGTGGGCTCATCACTTTTAGCCCAATAAAATGAGCTAGCCCAATGAATTAAGACTTATTTATTTAATCCATACTTGTTAGACTTATATAACTATTCCAATTATATTAGCCCAATAAATTTATTTGAACTAATATATCTTGAATTTAAAATATAATCTAAATTATTTTACGAATTTAATTATAATAAATTTTAAATGCCTACAAATGCCCCTAATTTAAGATTTATCGGACATAACCTTTAACTTGAAGCGATAAATTCTTGAAGTACCACTGAAGCATTAAACATTGGCCTCGAGTTAAACGATGTTCCAGGGGAAAGAATCCAACCAATCAATTAGTTCATAAATTTTGCAATTTGATAGACATTTTGAACAACAACAAGGCTAAACAACAATGATTGCACTTGCATTTTACGTGTTGTCCCACTATATCTGTGTGGCCTTGTAATGCAAAATGGATTTGATTGAAAATCTTTATTTGTGGCAAAGCAATCCTGTTTGACTCCAACAAGGAAATGTTGTCGTGACTATTAAGCTTTTAGGAGGCAACTACAATTACTGATTCCCTTTTCGTGTTGGGAACAAATTCTCGTTCCAGCCGCCTTAGCAGTTGATCCCACATCGGGAATAAATCTTCCATGCCATCTTTTATAAACCTATATAAACTCATGTGCTCGTATTTGTTGAGCATCAATTCGCATTATTTGCAAGCCACTTGAGTCTACTTTTGTGAACTCGGAAGCATTAACATGGAGATAGTTTTTTCTTTTTTTCTTGTGCTTTTCTTCCTTTGTTGTCTTTTTTTCTTTTTTCTAGGTCAAGCAAGAAAGGTGTGTTTTTATTTAACGAGATAATCCATGCATAAAGAAGACAATCATGGGGTGTGAGGGGATGAGTACTCATCCTTACCCGAATATCAGAGAGATTACTCTCAATGTGGCTCGACTATCGGAGATATTACTCTCAATATGGCTCGACTATCGGAGAGATTACTCTCAAAATGACCCGACTATCAGAGAGATTACTCTCAATGTGGCCCGGCTATTGGAGAGATTACTCTCAATGTGGCTCGACTATCGGAGAGATTACTCTTAAAACGACCCGACTATCGGAGAGATTACTCTCAATGTGGCCCGACTACCAGAGAGATTACTCTCAATGTGGCTCGACTATCGGAGAGATTACNATCCTGTTTGACTCCAACAAGGAAATGTTGTCGTGACTATTAAGCTTTTAGGAGGCAACTACAATTACTGATTCCCTTTTCGTGTTGGGAACAAATTCGCGTTCCAGCCGCCTTAGCAGTTGATCCCACATCGGGAATAAATCTTCCATGCCATCTTTTATAAACCTATATAAACTCATGTGCTCGTATTTGTTGAGCATCAATTCGCATTATTTGCAAGCCACTTGAGTCTACTTTTGTGAACTCGGAAGCATTAACATGGAGATAGTTTTTTCTTTTTTTCTTGTGTTTTTCTTCCTTTGTTGTCTTTTTTTCTTTTTTCTAGGTCAAGCAAGAAAGGTGTGTTGTTATTTAACGAGATAATCCATGCATAAAGAAGACAATCATGGGGTGTGAGGGGATGAGTACTCATCCTTACCCGAATATCAGAGAGATTACTCTCAATGTGGCTCGACTATCGGAGATATTACTCTCAATATGGCTCGACTATCGGAGAGATTACTCTCAAAATGACCCGACTATCAGAGAGATTACTCTCAATGTGGCCCGGCTATTGGAGAGATTACTCTCAATGTGGCTCGACTATCGGAGAGATTACTCTTAAAACGACCCGACTATCGGAGAGATTACTCTCAATGTGGCCCGACTACCAGAGAGATTACTCTCAATGTGGCCCGACTACCAGAGAGATTACTCTCAATGTGGCTCGACTATCGGAGAGATTACACTTAATGTGACCCGACTATCGGAGAAATTACTCTCAATGTGCTCCAACTATCGAAAAGATTACTCTCAATGTGCCTCGACTATCAGAGAGATTACTCTCAATGTGCCTCGACTATCAGAGAGATTACTCTCAATGTGGCTCGACTATCGGAGAGATTACTCTCAAGAGACTTACATGTCCGCCTTAAGATTCGAAAATATAGTTTCCTTTTAAGGACAAACCCACGAAGAGGCCAACTTGAGGTGCAAAGGAACTTATATGTCCACCTTAAGATTGAAAAGTTATAGTTTCCTTTTAAGGACAAACACACGAAGATGCCAACTTAAGGTGCAAAGGGACTTATATGTCCACCTTAAGATTGGAAAGTTATAGTTTCCTTTAAGGACAAACTCACGAAGAGTCCATCTTAAGGTGAAAAAAGGGACTTATATGTCCACCTTACGATTGGAAAATTATAAAACTTCAACTCGAAAACTTCGTGGACTTGACGGCATTGACTTGAATATTTGGAAACTTTGAAGATTTGGCGGACTTTGCAGACTTCAACTTGAAGAGTGGCGAACGTGAAGACTTCAACTTGAAGACCGACAGACTTGAAGATTTTAACTTGGAGACTTCAACTTGAAGACCGACAGACTTGAAGACTTCAACTTAGAGACTTGGAGGGTTTAAACATTTCAATTTGAAGAGCCGCAAACTTGAAGACCGGATGACTTAAAGATTTGGTGAACATGAAGACATAGTAAATCCCTGAACTTCAGTACAAATACTTAGTAGCCTCCTAAAAGACTATAATCGCCCTATTGAAGACACTGGTTTATCATGAAGACTTGCCCCCTCTAAGTCATATGAGATCCAAAGTTCAAAAGAAGAATAAAATTTCACCCTGATTTTCAAGTGTTGTTTGAATGAATTACTTCGATCATACTTCATTTGGACAACGACTAGGGAAATATGTATCTTTTTAACTTATGCGACTGAACTCAGAATGAAACTCTAAGCTGCCTACGTACCTCGGTGAAGAGGATAAAGTCATACCGTAGTTCAGAATGGGTGGATATTTTTTTATTATTGTTTAAATTTTTTTTATGTCCTAACTTTTGCTTAGGCGGCCCCTTTCGAGGTTTTCAACCTAGCAGACTTTGTTTTTCTTCTTCTTTTTTTTGGGTGGGCCGTACAAAATTTAGACTCATGCGGGCCAGAAGTATAGGAACATGCAGTTTAGGCTCATGCGTCAAGGAGCATTGCATCTTCAAGGATAATACTTCTTCAAAAACTTGCCATTGATAGGGACGATTCTCATGCCATCAGCATCAACTAGCTTGTAAGCCCCACTTGAATAAGCTTCTTGTATGACATATGGCCCATCCCATTTTGAAGTGAACTTCCCTACATGTTTATGGGAAGTAATTATGGGTCTTCGTACGGCAAGGACTTGATCTCCTACTTGAAAGGATCTCGGGCGAACTCTTTTATTAAAGGCGCGATACAATCGAGCTTGATAATATTCAAGACTCTGTTGAGCTTCCAACCTCTTCTCATCAAGAGCCTCCAACTCTGCTAATCGAAGTCGAGCATTTTATTCATTAGTGATCCCTTCTTGAATGGCCAGTCGTAATGAAGGTATTTGACGCTCTAGTGGAAAGACGGCTTCGACTCCATAAACGAGTGAATAAGGAGTCGCTTGTGTTGGCGTGCGGTGAGTCATCTTATATGCCCATAGAGCTTCTTCCATACGGTTATTTCAATCTCGTTTGGATTTGGAGATGACTTTCTTTAATAAGTTGCATAGAGTTTTGTTAAATACCTCAGCTAGACCATTGGCGGCAACATTGTACATCGAAGAGTTACGTTGCTTAAAGCCAAAGAGATCACAAATCTTGTTCATCAACCTATTATCGAATGGCTTTCCATTATCCGTTATTATGTAACAAGGAATGCCAAAGCGATAGATTATGTTTACTCGGATGAAACTTGCAACATTTTCCTTCTTTACCTCCATAAGAGCAACAACTTCAGCCCATTTTGAGAAGTAGTCAGTTGCAGCCAAGATGTATAGGTGCCCACCAGAGGACTTTGGAAGTGGTCCAACAACATCCAATCCCCAAGCGTCAAACGGCCAGGATGCCACAGTCGGGTGCAACACTTCAGGAGGTTGATGAATAAAATTCGCATGGAATTGACAAGCCTTATATCTTCGAGCGTAGTCCAAGCAATCTTTTACCATCGTTGGCCAATAATATCCCATCCTTTTTATATGGAAGTGGAGCTTTGGTCCAGACTGATGTGACCCACATACCCCAGAATGTGCCTCTTGCAAAGCTTGGAGTGCTTCTTCTTCCCCTAAGCATCACAAGAGTACTCCCTCGAATGACCTTCTGTATAGAGTATCTTTGTATTAAAGGAAGCGAGGTGCACGACGACGGATTTCAGTCATTCTCCTCGGATTTTCTGGAAGTATCCCATAGCTTAAGTAGTCGATAATGGGTTGTCATCATTCTTCTTTCTCAGCTTCAAAAACAGTGACAAGATGCTTGAGTTCATTTCCTTCACCTTTAACCTCATTTGGCGGCGGTACTACCCATTTTTGGCAGACAGTAACTTGCGCTTGATCAGGCAGGGTTAACGATGAAGGTAGGACAGCTAAAGCATCAACTTTCTTGTTTTCTTTCCTTGCCACATGTTGAATAGTCACGTCACCGACCCATCCCATTAATCTTTTAGCATAATTATGATATGAGCATAGTTCAGGTTTCTTGACCTCGTAACTACCAAAAACCTGGTTGATCACCAACTGAGAGTCACCAAAGACTTGCAATTGCAACCGCTTCATTTCGACAACCATTTCAAGCCTAAGTATTAGTGCTTGATACTCAACAACGTTGTTAGAGAAGAGTTGCGTCAACGTAAAAGAGTAGGGCAGACTTCACCTTGAGAAATGACAAATACTACACCAGTACCAGCTCCTCCGCGATGTGCAACATCATCAAAGTACATCTTCCATGGAGGTTGAACTTCAATGACCATTGCATCCTCATCAGGCAGTTCACCGGTTATCTCCAAATCATCAGGTATAGGGTGATCTACCAAAAAGTCTGCCAATGTTTGTCCTTTTACAGCCTTTTGAGGGATGTACAAAATTTTGAATTGTTGAAATTGGAGATACCATCTCGCTAGTCGATCACTAAGAACAGGTTTTGACATCATGAAGTTGATGGGATTTGCTTTAGAAATAAGATAAACAACATGAGCTTGAAAGTAGTGCTTCAACTTTTGAATTGAGAAGACTAGCGCCAAACACAACTTTTCAATTGGCGAATAATTCAGCTCGTTTGGTGTCATCATCCTGCTCAAGTAGTAAAGAGAGTTTTCTTTCCCCTCACTATTTTCTTGGGCCAACAGCGCTCCAACAGACCTTTCTTGTGCTGAAATGTATAGTATCAGAGGCTTTCCAAGTATATGGGCTGCCAAAACTGGAGGCTTCATCAAGTAGGATTTAATGCTCTCAAAGGCATTGCTACACGTTTGGTCCTATTTGAAAGGGACACCTTTCTTCATAAGGTGACCGAATGGTTGGCCCCTCCCAGCTAGGTTTGAGATGAATCTCCTAAGGTATGCTAACTTTCCGTGCAGACTTTTCAATTTGTGAATATCCCGAGGTTCAGGCATTTTCAAGATTGCATCTACTTTGGCTTGATCAATTTCTATCCCTCAATGTCGGACAATTAAACCAAGGAACTTTCCGGAAGTAACTCCAAAGGCACATTTCAATGGATTCATCCTAAGTTGGTACCTCCGGAGCAACTCAAACACCATTCTCAAGTCTTTTAAGTGGTCGCCCCTCTTTCTTGATTTTACCATCAAGTCGTCCACATAGCATTCAACATTTTTGTGGAGAAGGTCATCAAAAATATTTTGCATAGCCCTTTGATAAGTAGCACCAGTGTTCTTCAAGCCAAAAGGCATTACCCTGTAGCAATAAATACCCTTGAGGGTGCGGAATGCAGTAAGCTCTTCATCTTTTGGTGCCATGCGAATTTGGTTATAGCCTGACGAACCTTCCATAAACAACATTGCCTCATACCCAGTAGTAGCATCGATCATCAGCTCTGGAATAGGAAGCGGGAATTCATCTTCGGGACACGCATTGTTGAGATCCCTGAAGTCGACGCACACTCGAATCTGGCCATTCTTCTTCCTTATCTGGACAATACTTGAAACCCACGTTAGGTATTTAACTTTCCGAATAAATCCAGATTGAATGAGTTTGTTAACTTCGATTTCAATCAGGGGAACCAAGTCTGGCCTAAAGCGCCTTTGAGCTTGCTTAATAGGACGAGCTCCATTCTTGACCGCAAAGTGATGGACTGCTACTTTAGGGTCCAAGCCAGGCATTTCTTTGTAACTCCAAGCAAAGACATCCCTAAACTCCTTGAGTAACTCAATATAAGTACTTTCTTCATCAACTTCTAGTAAAGCACTTAGGTAGGTGGGTCTTGGTTCTTCATCACTGCCAAGGTTAACTTCTTTTAAGGCATCAATCATTGCCTTCACTCCTTCTTCAATTTTCGGGGGACCATCATTCGCATCTTCATCTTCTTAAGGGTCCCCATCGTTGAAGGATATGTTATAACACGGTGAAACATCGTCTAATTTCTTGTCATCTTCCATTAGAGATAAAACACCATGCTCGCATTGTGCAGTAACATGATACGAAGAACCCACACTTTCTTCGTCTTTATCACATTCTTCAGTGTAGACCATAGTGTATGGCTTCACATTCAGTACCTCATCACACGAAATTATGACTTTTGTTTGTCGCTTCATTCTAGAAGGAACCAAACTTTGGAAATCTTTAGAGATCTTTTGAATTTTGGGCAAATCGGCTGTTTTTGTATTTCGATAATTTCTATGGAAGTTATTCCCCTTTTTTAATGGACCCAATCTCTCAAATACAGAAAGTTCTCACAGTTGATTTTCCAAGTCAATCAAAGACTGAAGGCCTGTTAGAAGTGACAAATTCATCTTCTACAGTGATATAATTGATGCTCGCCCTTCTTATGGAGATGCGCACTGGTGACAATTTCATGTATCCTAAACCTTCACGTGGTTGCCTCGTCGCATCTTCTGATGGGAGCTTCCCTAACTTTGACGGCTCATTGGGATTGTATCCAGCTTTTGCAAATAGCCTGTAAGCATTAGGATCAAAACCGTTATTTGTTCGCTTCGTAGGAGTGCCACATTCTGCAAACAATTTTGGGTTACAAACCCTGCAAGTGGCTTTGAGGACAACTTTACTGCCCCAATTCGTTTTACCGGAAGAGTTAAATCCTTTAGTATGTTGGTTTGGAGATTAGATGATTCGTCTTTATCTTTCTTTCTTTTAGGGACATATTGGAGTGCAGGACTTACTTTCTTGCCATAAGACGCAATATCCCCTCTATGATATTTATTCGTGTTGGGTTGTACCTCCTCAGTAACAGCTTTGGCTCTACCAGCAATCACCTCAGCTCTTTTAGTTGTGGGCTCGTCATTCTTTCTTTTCATGCCATCATCAGCTTTTAGCTCCTTCACAATGCGGTTCTTCAAGTAGAACTTTGCATCGGCGAAGTGTGACTCAGCCTCGGTGAATGGCTCGTCATCAGCAATTATCTACTTCTCGACTTCACCTTCGTAGTATTTCAAACATTGATGGTAGGTATATGGAACCACTTTATTCTCATGTATCCAAGGCCTTCCAAGCAAGACGTTGTATGAAGTCTTTTCATCGATCACGTGCAGCCATGCACTTGATTTCATATCTTCAATGATGATTTCAATCCTGATCGCGCCTATGGCTCTTTGCCCCCCTTGGTTGAATCCTAGGATCATCACATGACTTTCTAAGAGTTCGTTCATGGGAATACCAAGTTCTTTCACAGTGCGAATTGGCAAAATGTTCACTGAGGATCCTCCATCAACCAAAATTCGATATACCCTTTCATCACACATATAGCCAATCAGGTACAATGGGCGGTTATGAAGAGTGTCACCTAGCAGAAGATCGTCATTTGTGAACGTGACTTTTTCCTCACAAGCATTAACTTCTTGAGGAGTAGACTCGATGAGCTTTTCCGAAGATGGTGCCAATGGTAGGTCATCACTCTTTTCTTCCCATTCGTCAGCATGGCAACAGGAGGCATCAATATCCCCACGGGAAAGCTTCGTGCGGAACCAACTTGGTAAAAACTCCTCCAAGATCACTGGATGTCGTGGCTTTTAAGGGTGGTGCACCTCCACTTTTTCTTTCTTTAAGTGCTTAACTGGATTCCATCTCCTTAGTCTTTTTACCATCATTTTCCTTGTTGGTTGTTCTACTGATTCTTTTTGTGGGCTCCTTCTGTGGTGCCTACGACGAGTCACCAATGTCCAACCTTCATCAGCCTCAAGTTGATCATCTTCAACTTTGTTGTTCTCCAGTAATTCTTCATATTTACTTTCTTTAAAACTACAAAATTCGTCTGGACTAAATGGGCCAAATGTGATAGAGACTTGGTTTGCGCTTGCTTTCTCATCTTCAAGCACGATCTTATTTTCAAGAGCCAAGTCCATAACTTTGTCCTTGAAGACAAAGCACTTCTCCAGAGGGTGGCTCACAAGTCGATGATATTTGCAGTAATTTGGGTCATTGGTTTTCCCAGCTTCATTTGGCCGCTTTATCTCCGGAAGCTCAATGAGATTTAACTCGAGGAGTTCTTCAAAAATGGCTGGCACATCAGAATCCAGAAATGGGTACTCTTTCTCTTGCATTTCTTTTAGAGTCAACTTTCCACTTGGCTTATCTTGAAACGAAGTGGATTTCATACTTTGCTTCTTGCTCACCTTCGTCGTGAACTTCACAGGTAATGTGTTGACATTCATAGCTTCTTTGTTTTCAGATCTTGGTACAAACTTACTTTATTTTCTGACTTCTTGCTTGTCGTTCCCTTTGCTAGGTTCATAGATGGGCAACCTTTCATTTCCAGCAGAGGCCATGCTCAATTCCGTGTCATGGGTACGAGTTGCAGGTTCTTCAAATATGCTAGGCTTGATACCTTGCAAGATGTAGCGCAATCCCCAATGCATGCCTTGGATGCACATCTCTATGCAGAAGCTTCACTAAGCTTGTCTTTACAATTGAGGCTTGCGTTCCTCCAACGATTGATAAAGTCGATAACTGGTTCACCCTTCCGTTGACGAGTATTTGTGAGTTCCACCATGCTCACAGTGCGCCTTGTGCTATAAAAACGGTTGAGGAACTCTTGCTCTAGTTGATCCCAGTTATCAATAGATCCCACCTCGAGGTATGTATACCAATCAAAAGTATTTCCTTTTAGCGAGCGGACAAACTGTTTGACAAGGTAATCTCCATAAGTCCCAGCGTTGTTGCATGTCTCAAAGAAGTATGCCACATGTTGCTTTGGATTGCCTTTACCATCAAACTGTTGAAACTTTGGAGGTTAATAGCGAGCAGGCATCTTCAACATATCGATCCTTGCAGTGTACGGCTTTGCGTATGTAAGGGAGGACTTGGCAGCAACTTCATATTTATTCTTAATAGTTCCTTCAATTAATTCCTTCAGTTGATCGATGGGAATCACCCATTCAGATGAGACAAGGATAGCCTTAGCGGATGCTACTCGTATCGGGAGGAATCAATCTCTGGAACTTTTGGGAGCTTGCCAGGTGCATGGGTGTATTCTTCTTCCATCACGATTCCCACCCTATCTGGTAGCTTGTCAATTCTAGCATCTTGATTTTGCATGCACTTGGTCAAGCCAGCTATTGCTTCCATCAAGTTCGCCAACTGCTCTTCCACAGATGAAGTGTTTGTCATCATAGCTTGCATGATTGTTGTAGATAATGGGGAGTAGCATGGATTGTCACACAGATTGATTCTCGAATGGCTCACTCTATGCAGTGTGAGTGGGGAGGATCCATCACTTGAAGCATCATCATCTTCCTTTACAACCGAGTTCTTGGATCTGGGGAGGTCAAGCAGAGCACGAGTTTTCCTGATCTTTTCAGCAACATCGCTTCCTCCTTCGGGTATGTTTGTGGAAGATCTTTCTCCTTTTGAGGATGAAGATCCGAAAATAGGGGTTGGTGCGGACTGCACTTGGGGTTCTTATTATTCTAACGAGCTTTCTTTGCTCCTCGTAACTGGTCCAAAGCTTCCAAAGGTAACATCGAGGATGCTTTCCACATCAGCATAGAACCTGAAATTAGCAGCCTTGGTGGAAGTTGAACTGGAGTTGATTTTCTTTGAAACCATTTCAATGTTCTTGAACTTTTGTAATTTGCAAAGTTGAGATGAGAGGTAGAGATTGTCCCACTTGGCGTGCCAGAATTTATAGACAATAAATTTGCGTCAGGAAAATAATCGAGACTGAAAAATATTGCAACAATTATAGTATTTGATTTCAAGTAATTTGAGTGTACAATCTCTATGAATCCTCCGATTCTTCTTTTCAATAATAAATAAATTCAAGGGCATTTGAGCTTGATCTTGAACCTATATTTTTTGTCATGAACAATGATCTTGAATTCAACTAGCACGAACTTTGATTTGGACTCGTACTTCTTGAATCTTGATTTGTTCTTTGTTCTTGAGACTGAACTTGATTTGTTGAACTTGATCTTGATTGCTTGAAGCTTGAAACTTGTTGAAGAATTTGTGGCGTTTGATCCACGAGCTCTCTCTTGCTTCCTGTTATAACTTCTGGTGTCTTTTCTGGGTTATGAAGACCCCTATTTAGAGTTTTGGGAGGGAAGAGTTATGATAAGAATAAACTCTTTCCGATAAATCAGATTGAAGTGCGACAAGGCCGCATCTGATTGGTCAGAACATGTCACTTGCACACGTGGCGCGATTTCAATGGCCTTTTTAACGTGACTTAGCATGCCTTGTCATTTTGACACGTGGTACGATCCTATTGGCTCTTCTGCTTGACTTTGTGTGCCACGTCATTTGACACGTGGCACCAAACTGGGCCTCTAGGAAGATGACATCTTGGGCTTAATGAAGTGGGATCATCACTTTTAGCCCAATAAAATAGGCTTGCCCAATGGATTAAGACTTATTTATTTAATCCATACTTGTTGGACTTATATAACTAATCCAATTATATTAGCCCAATAAATTTATTTGAACTAATATATCTTGAATTTAAAATATAATCCAAATTATTTTACGGATTTAATTTCAATAAATTTTAAATGCCTACACAGAGTTTTATAGATCTAAGGCTACCATGAACAGGAGGGAGCTACAACCGGAACGCAGGTACATCTTCAATTCCGGCTCCCGTCGATCACAGCAACGTCAACAGTCAATATCTGCACGCAAGGTGCAGAAGTGTAGTGTGAGTACAATCGACCCCATGTACTCAATAAGTAACAAACCTAACCTTAGGTTGAAAGTAGTGACAAGCTAGAACAAATGTCGGGTCCAATACCAATATCCCACAATAATTCATAACAGCATAGTATAAGTAATAAAAGGAGTATCTCAGAAAAACAAATGCTCAGCTCGTTCATAATTCCAGAAAATAGGCATGCTTTTCAAATATCTTAGTGAAAACCCAAATCTTTTACCGAAATTGCCAAATATATGAGTAAATTTGAAAACTGTGATTTTTCCCAAAAGTCCTTTCAACAATAAATAAGATGTTTCATTTTTCTTTGAGATAGCAAGTGTAAGATGTCTCTCTATGCCCATATGTCAAAATGTATTAGAGTCATAAATGACGTGATACTATACAACATGAGGAAAAATGCATCTCTATGCATGTATGTCAAGTGTGCATGCCAAATGCGATGCAAATCAGTGATAAAGACCATATGCATACTCTCAGAGTATCAATTCACTCAGTCCTCCCAGTCACTTAGTCCTCCCAATCACTTAGTCCTCATAGTCACTCAGTCCTCCCAATCACTCGGCACTCGGCACTCGCACTCAGTAGGTTCCTGCGCTCACTAGGGTATGTACAGACTGTAATGACCCGACCAGTCGTTTTGAGCATTTACGCTCCTTTCAAAAATTTGAAATCTTGAATAACTTCCTACGAGGTATTATGACTTGCGTGAATTGTCGGTTTTGGTTTTAAGGTATTTCGGAGTTAGCTTGGAAGAATGAATTTTATGTTGGAAGCTTGAGTTGAAATAGTTGATCGGATGTTGACTTATATGTAAACAACCCCGAAATAGAGTTTTAATGATTTCAATAGCTCCGTATGGTACTTTTGTACTTAGGAGCATGTCCGAAAAATTATTTGGAGGTCAGTAGAGGAATTAGGTTTGAAATGGCGAAAGTTGAATTCTTGGAAAGTTTGACCGGGGAGTTGACTTTTTGATATCGGAGCCGAAATTCAGTTCTGAAAATTTTTATAGATCCGTTATGTCATTTATGACTTGTGTGCAAAATTTGAGGTCAATCAGAATTGATTTGATACGTTTCGGCGCAAAATATAAAAGTTGGAAGATTTAAAAACTCATAATTCGATTCGATGCATGATTCGTAATTTCGGTGTTGTTTTGCATGGTTTGAAGCCTCAACTAAGTTCGTATTGTGTTTTGGGATATGTTGGTATATTTGGTTAAGGCCCCGAGGGCCTTGGGTAAATTTCGGAAGGTTAACGGAATGGATTTCGAACAAAAGGGGCTGCTAGAATTTTTCAGATGCAGAAGCTATTTTTGGACAGCAACTGGTGCAATCGCATAGCTGACTTTGGTCGACTGAATGAAGGCTGAATGGTCAACTGAATGAAGGCTGGTAGCACTTTATATTTGCCCGAAAATCAGGCAAAGTCGCATTTCACACATGCGACTTGCCTAGGCAGAATGCTTAAAAACGGGAGTTAGCCATTTTTACTCATTTTTGAGTTTTGAGTCTCGGATTTGGGCGATTCCAAAGGGATTTTTCACGACTTCAACTTGGTTAAGTGTCCTATATCCAAAAATGATTATAGTTCATAAATCCATGGTTATATTCATCATTTGTTAAGGACTTAAATGAAAGAAATCAAAATTTTTGCAAAACTTTTCAAGAACGAAAATTTTAGATTTGGAGGTCGAGTTATTATTGGAATTTGATAAAATTGGTAAGGGTGGACTCGTAATTGAATGAGTTATCGGATTTTGTGAGTTTTGTCAAATTCCGAGACGTGGGCCCCACGGGCGATTTTTGAGTTAAATTTCAGATGTTTTTGGAAAATTTGCATTTTCTTATGGAATTAATTCCAATACATTTCATTGACTGAATTGAATTATTTGTGGCTAGATTCGAGGCGTTTGGAGGCAAATTCACGAGGCAAAGGCTTAGCGGAATAAGAATCTCACGGTTTGATGTAAGTAACAGTTTTAAATCTGATCCTAAGGGTATGAAACCCCAGATAATTGTATTATGTGAGTATTTTGACGGTGACGCACATGCTAGGTGACGGGCGTGTGGGCGTACACCGTGGGAATTGGGACTTGGTCCATTCCGTGAAACTGGAAAGTTGAATAAGCTTGTCGTTAGCTATGTGCCCTTTCTGTGCTATAAAATTTTGAAAGTGAAGCATGCTTAGGCTATGTGGTGGTGATGTAAAGACCAAAGAGGTCTTGTACATGTTGAATTATCTGCTAAATTATTATTTTGTTATTTATTTTATCTCAGTCTCTATTGTTCATTATTGATGCATCATATTATTGTTATTTGGGCTGAGTATCATGACTATTGAGAGCCTTATGACTGAGTGAGGCTAAGGGCCTGATTGTGAGATATTATACTATAGCACGTGAGTTGTCCATGCAGCACGTGAGTTGTCNTTTTGAAAGTGAAGCATGCTTAGGCTATGTGGTGGTGATGTAAAGACCAAAGAGGTCTTGTACATGTTGAATTATCTGCTAAATTATTATTTTGTTATTTATTTTATCTCAGTCTCTATTGTTCATTATTGATGCATCATATTATTGTTATTTGGGC
>AWOL01S0031765.1:10246-35975 GCA_000715115.1 Nicotiana otophora
AGGAATTTTATCAAACACCTTATGGGTGTAAAGCCTCATCGACCTTAGTAATTGGTCTTTTCTTCACCAAGTTCTCATTCTACTACTTCTAGGTGATTCTACAATCCCAAATAGATGTAACTAACACCATTTCTCATCACCCAAATGTTTACAACAATCCAAAGCCCTAGTTCTTATGGTTCTCTTTATCAAACCCATTTACTATTCTCCTAAAAACTTATCAATTCATACTTATAAATGATTAGGGAGTAGAAGCATTACCTTTCCGAAGTTCACTCCTCTTGAATTCGAGTTCTAGGGTTTCCTATCTCAACAATGGTATCATGACCGAATATCTAAGGAGTGGAAGGATTTACCCATGTTAATAAGGTGTTGGAGAATTAAAATTAACTTAGAACCATTGTTAGAACTTACCTTGGATGATGGAGGGACCTTGGGGAAGTTAGGTTCTTGAGAGCTTCCCTTTCTAGAGTAGGTTTTCGTGTTTGGGGTGTGGGGGAACGAGGGAGGGCTTTTAAATAAGCGAACACGTCCGAATATTAAGGAGAAAAATAAAAGTAGCTCGGATGAACCTCGCTAGCGCGAGGCATCATGAAAGGCACCAAAATAACTGTGCAAGGCACCATCGGTGGCACCAAAACTACAGTGCCTTCCGCTGTCTGGGGCACTGAAGTTGATGCCCTGGACAGTGCCTTGTACTATCTGGGGCACTAAGTTTTTATGGCCTTGCACTGTCTATGGATATGAGTTTTCATGTCCTTGCACTATTTATGGCTATAAGACGGACCTCCCATAAAATTAGTCGATTTTATTGAATTTTATACACCTCAGTCTCGGTCCTGATTCTAAATGACGAACGGTAAAATGTCATAGGTCCGGTAAAATGGCCATACTTTTCTATAGAAGTATCAAAATGATGAATGGTTTGATGAGTTGGAAATTAAACTCAAAGGGCTTTAATTTGGTAGGTACATCACCACCTAAGTCTTTATATTTTGGTAGTGGCGTTTGTTTGAAGCCGGGTCTTGTGCTAATTAAGACATCCTTTCCACTTAATGTATCCAACTTCTTCCACACAAATTCTTGCCATTCACAAAAATCCTTAGTTTGATACAACACACCTTAAACATAAACTTTCATTTCAAAATGGTGTGGTTCTACCCCATAGGTCTCCTTTAATACATGAATACTTTATCCTCAAATACCGCTGGCGCACTTTAAAATCTTAAATCATTAGGAAATTTTAACGGGCCTTACATTCTCCCTCGCCTAGGATCATTTGTCCTCGAACGAGGGTTAGAGTCCGCCACAGATACCCAATGTGACTTTAATCTTTGTCCACATATCAAAAGCTCAAAGGTTTGGCTAACTCCCCAAATTTTCAGAAATTTCGGCAGAGTCTCCCCTGTAATTGGGCTTAACCACTTGCGAGAGAACCACCAAAATATCTCCTAACAACACATCCACACTCAACAAAGCATCAAATTATATATTAATAACACCGACCTTCAATATTAAGGGCATTACATTATCAGCAGTGGTACCTTGACATGAACTGAACCCATTTAAATCATAACACATAGAAAGTAACTTTGGAACCACATATATTTGGCTCTACAAACAAGTGAGAATATTTCCTTTCCACAACACACTCGGCCTTTGAGGCGACCTCCTCGACTCACTGACTTAGCTATAGCACTTTGAAGGAGCCAATGCCAGCTTCTGGACTTATCTAACAATGATGACCTACCTCTCACATGACAATTATCTACTTTACCATCAATAGCTTTCAGCTGAACGATAGACAAAAGGTCTTCCAATTACCCTCTTTGATGTAGACACATGAAGCGCCGGGTTCATAGAGGACAACGATGGTGAAACATCATACTCGTAGTTTGGCCTATTTCATTCAAGATTACACAAGGCCCAATGTGCACTACACCTACTTTACTTTAATTAACAATTCATATAATATCTTCATGGAGAAAATCTTGAGAATAACCTGTTCACTTCTTTCAACTCTAAATATCTATGTCGAACACACATATTAAACCCTTGGTGACCTTCAACCATAATTCTAGGATGTGATAGAATGAATATGACCATAGATTTCCTACCCAATAGTTTCGATCATGGAATGATGCTTTCTCTTTGACAGGCTAGACCCACTACTATCGGTAGATTTAATACAAGGAGGAACAACAGGGTTCGAGATTGAGCTCGAATTGTTCAGGAATTCATCAATGTGTTGAGGAGGGCATTACCGGAGGTTATATCCTAAGGGATGTGAAGGTTACTACCAATAGTGCTAACATGATTAATTATTATGATGTCATGATTGATTCGACAAATGAGGCATAGAGTTAAGTAGTACACACGGATAATGTGGAAACTATGTACATGATCCTATGATGTAAAAGAGGTGAGTCGTTAGCATCGGTTATTCTTGGAAAGAGACGAGTTATGCAAGGGATAGTAACAATTGTTCCATTCCATATGTGCCTTGCCCGACAATAGTAAGCTCTAAGGAGAAATAGTCAAATACGTGACACCAGTTGCCTCCTTGAGTGTAGGGAAAATCAGTTTAGCTCAAAATGAGAAGATTCTTGCACCATGAATATGTTAGTGATTTGAAAAATACATGAAGCTGCATTACGCCCTTGATAGTATTCGACACAAGAGAACTACGCCCCAAGCCTACCCGACTGAAAAACAGGTTAGTCACTAGTGGGATTATTATTACGACAACTTATTCCTTCCCGATGGTTGATCCTATTTGAGAGGACTATAGATATGATAAATTTGACCCTATAACTAAATATGTATATGATAGGTGCCTAATAATCTGGAATATTTAATTCCAACCTTTGATGAGTGAGACCATGTACCTAGGACATCTTAATATTAGGGTTAAATCATGCATTGGTTAGAAAGGTTCTAATGGGTAATATGATGCTCCGGGGAAAAAGACAATAACTCATATACACCCACGGATGTGGAACATTAAGGGTAGTAAACCCTCCACACAGGACAATGACATACTCAATGATTTACTAACGACGGAACACAGTCAGTACATGTTGCAGAGGTTTAAAGAGAAAATGAACATTTGTCATGAGCTAGACATATTTATGCTATAATAACTGCTAAACTGCAATGCCAGGCCACGTCATGGGCAATTACAATACCAGGAACAAAGTGAGCTACTTAATGCGGAATGTTCTATGTGGCCATAAAAGTCATACTAAGATGGGCAAACAATGGATATTCTTATGATGAATTTGTGAGGATCCAAAGTTTCAGAGTAACTTTATGCAGATAATTGACCCTCTCACTTGATATGTACATATATAATATGTGTAGGGATATGCTTTTATGTTACTTGGATAGGGAAAAGTATCTATGAATAGAGCAAAGTGACCGTTCAAACCATAGGTGTCACATGCATAGAAAAGAGAGAGTGGAACAAGAACTATGTCAACACTAGGTTGCTTTACATTGAACTTGATACCACATAGGTAAACTTTACGACGGTGCATGCATAAGCACACGTGAGTAGATGTTATCCATTTGGATCTGAAGGTTCTCTAAGGAATTCAATAGGTATAGTCCCTTGTGGAGAATTTAGGGAAGCAAGTTGGAATTATTAACCTGGGCTTGTGACTCAATTCAAAGAAATCATTATAGAAATCAATTCCTCAAGAGGTTGCAAGTAAGATATTTGTGATAAAGAGGCTTCACAAATGATATGTCTCGTTCAAAGAGTGGATACAGAGAACGGCTCACAAAGTTGTTTCGGTTTTATCCCAAATTCCATAGCAACATAAGGGATGACATATGACAAAGTGAAACCGGGGTCAATAAGAGCATATACATCTTGAGATTGGACAATCAATAAACCTGTAATCACATCTAGAGAAGCCTCCAACTTTTGACGCCTCCTCATAGCATAAAACTTGTTTGGCCCTCCCTAGCTCTTGATACCACCCCTAGCTACTCCACGCCTTGAGGGAGCTATAGTGCCTCCAGCTGGGGGAGGCGTTGTGGATGTAGTAGCTGCAGAACTAGTTGGTTGTGCCTCATCCCTGCCCATGCTCTACAAGACGAACGACAATCTCTCTGAATGTGACCCCTCATAACACACTCGTAGCATACATTGGTACCATAGTGACATACTCCCGAATGACATCTCCCACACTTCACACAACAGGGATGAGGTTCGCTAAACTGACTCGCCCCACTAACCTGATATTCACACTTTTTGCATACACCATAAGATTCCCCCTTATCCTACCTCTGAGCGTCCATGGCGGAAGTCACAATCTCTGTACCGGCCTGCGGTGGGCCTGCGGTATTTTCCAAACCTACCACCCCTAACATACTACTGCGCATACTCACAACATGATGCCAAATGTTCCTTCCCGTATATCAGACAGACCTGGGTGGGTGTACCAATATAGGGAATTTTTTCTTCTTGTTCCCCCTCTTTGCACAACCATAACATATTTCAAGAGTCATCCAACATGTTCCCAAGTGACGTTTCTTGCAAAGCAAACAATCCGATTTATTACTGCCAACAACCCTCTATTGTTTCTTAAATGCTTTCACCACACGATCTGGCGGTGTGGTGACATTGGTAGGAATATGGGTACATCCCTTAGAAACAAGTTCTTCCAATCCCTCCACGGTTTGATGCATTCTCCCAACAAACTCTTGTGCAATCTCCCCTAGATTCTCCGGCGAGGTCATTCCCTCCTTGCTGCTTCTAACTCGTGGATTACTCATCTGGAAAATGAGACATAACGAGGAAATTAACTTTCTATCTTGAGTTTTATCGCAGGATCTGGAGTATCAAAGAAGGGTTACATTCCTAAATTCCCAAGTGCCCTCCTAATTTTTGATGTGGCCGACAACACACCGATAAGAAGGACTCTACGAGACACGGCTCCGAGACATCCTAGGACACTTTAAAACCTTAAGCTTTGATAACAAGCTTGTCACGCCGGACCTCGGGGACCGCGACCGGTGCTCAACTGAGATACCTCAGTTAATCAAGACTGAAAGATGCCTTCAATCCAACCTTGCCCATTAACAACATAAACATAAGTACAAGTGATAGACAAGAGAAGAGTCAAGTGTTCCATATTCTTTTTCCATTACTCAAATGAGATTCATTTACAATTTCTAAAATATTGAAAGTTTATAGATATGATGAAAAATATGTTTGCCAAAATACCAACACTTCTAGTTCAATTACAAACATCAAACACCACCCACACCATATCTACGGAGCCTCTAAGTACAAAAGAAGAGTAGAACGGAAGTGTTGGCGATAAGGCCCCGGCTATACCTCAAAGCATAAAATACAACGTCAAATGACAAAAAGCCTAGAACAAAGTAGGGCTCACCAAACCTGCTGAGTATAGAGTAACTGCTAACGAGGATCAAGACCACGCGCTGATGAATTACCTGCATCCATTGAAGACACAGCACCCCCGGCAAAGGGGACATTAGTACATATGGAATAGTACTAATGTGGTTTGTTATGTGATACGAAGAAAGGTGTTACGAAGAGTAGTACTACCATGTGCACAGCATAGCGTCCGATTTTCACCCGATCGGCTAGGCCGACTTCCCACATATGCCATGTGGGTTGACATTCCAACTCACAACTAATATCAATCTCATACCAAATAAGGGTTATAATCATAATCCACCACATTCCATCCCTACACCGGCATGTGTAGTTTCGGGTGTGGGCCATATGAACCACCCTTCCTCGGTTTGCTAATGATACTCCCAAAAATAATTGTTTTTGTTTTTGCACACAAGGTAACATAAATACAAATGTATTCACCTCATCATCTTTCACATTGTATAAATCTTAATTCGCATTTTCAACCACTCATAACAACAGTATTTTCTTAGCTCTTTTGGCCATTTACAAGTTTCTTTGTTCATGGCATGGTGGCCGTATTTCATGTTCCACACTTTATTTTCTTTCCTCTCATGTATCATCATCATTAATATCAACATATATAATATTTTTGAAATCACAACTTTAAGTTCATTAGAAATGAAGACTTTAAACACAATAGATTTCTTTCCAAGAAATAGAGTAAAATGATTGGCAATCGAAGCGTAAGTTAAAATCATAGAGGAGTAACACACCATTTATTCTTGAAATACTTTTCCCAAAAAGGGCAATACACAATTTCAACTCACTTCTATCATTTTCAAGCATCTTTATAGATTATCAACAATATGAGTATTTGAAATCAAGGTCTTAAGTATATATATGAGCACTGGGAGTTTGGACGCATGGAGTATTCTTTCCAAATTAAGCATAATGGACTTTCATTTGAAAAACGTCTAAGAGTCATAACATTTTAATACTTATATCATACTTTGAATAGGTTCCCGAAGGATAACATAATATGATAAGAGCATGCGAAACACATTTTGAACACACACACACATACACACACACACACACACACACACATATATATATAAATATATTTCGACACAAGGTTCATTCGGCATAGTCGAATCTATTAGGAACTTGAGCCAACCATACTTGAATCTTGCAGAAACATCATGGAATTCAATTCTAAGACAGTAGTTTAGCCAACATACCTGAAATTCGCCCCTTAATAGTACTACGATGGTCNATAGTCGAATTTATTAGGAACTTGAGCCAACCATACTTGAATCTTGCAGAAACATCATGGAATTCAATTCTAAGACAGTAGTTTAGCCAACATACCTGAAATTCGCCCCTTAAACAACTTCAATCTACAACAATGCAATACTTCTGTACCAATATTAGTATGATTTCTATACTTTAAGTCATTTAGACTTTTTATCAAACATCTAACGTGCATATCTTTCTACAACCTCCTTCAATGGAGTGTTTTCACCTAACAACCACCTTCCATACCAATAATTCACCTTACCATCATCTCTAGGCCATCCACAACTTCCATTAGCACACGCATGCCCAACAATTCACACCCAAACCATCAATCTCATTAATTAAAAAATTTTACAATCTCAACAACACCAACATAACCCAGGTTAGGCACTTATGGCTTCCATTCACCATCCCATAAGTCCTAAAATATATTTCATACATAAATAATCATCATAGAGTAGTTAGAGATGGTAGATATACCTCTTGTAGTGAGACTCTTGAAAATTCCAACTTGTAGTGTTCTTGACCGATTTGTGGATTTGAATGGAAATCTATGGATCTTCAAGATTAATCCTAGTTAATATAAGTGTTTAGGAGTAGTAATCAACTTAAAATTACTCCCAAAATATTACCTTGGTTCATGGGAGGGAAGTATAGGACGGGTTCCCCTTGATATCCGCGGACCTGGTCAAGTGACCGCACATCTGGCCGCGCACATAAGGCATGAACCTCCTTATATATGCGGTCGCGCATCTGGGCGTGCATATGGAATAGGTCCGGTAAAATGGCTATAACATTCTGTAGGAATATCCAAATGACAAACGGTTTGACGCGTTGGAAACCAGACTTAAAGAGTTTTAATTTGGTAGGTATAGCATCACCTAAGTTATTATATTTTTGGAGTGGAATTCATTTGAAGTCGGGTCTTGTTCTAATTGAGACATCCTTTCCACTTAATGTATCCAACTTGTTCCACACAAATTCTTGCCATTTCCAAAACTCCTTAGTATAATCCAACACACCTTAAATATGTATTTTTATTTCAAAATGATGTGGTTCTATCCCATAGGTCTCCTTTAATACTCAAATACCGCTGACGCACTTAAAAATCTTAAATCATTAAGAAATTGTAATGGGGCCTTACAATCACCCCGTAATTCCAATTACATTAAGAGAAATTCTAAGTAACATTAGACCTAAATTTTAAGTAAAATTATGAATGTAACTTAAAATAACTTTTATCCACTTTTGTTTCCTAACTGGTTTGACTTCGAAATTAACACATGACTATATTATGACTAAAATACCTCACAAGGCCACCTCCTTGTCATATGAATCACCCCATTATCACTCCAAAAGTATGGGTTATAACATTCCCAACTTGCCGTTTCGACAAAACTTATTTTCTTCGATTTGTTTAGCATCTTGGTACTTGAAGTTCATGATATTAAATATTTGTAACCTCTGAAGTAACATGATTAACTTACTTTATGTACTTTCAAAGATGATCTACTTTTTGAGCCTACATCAACTCACTTACGATGTACTTTTAGACATGAAAAAATGGGGTGTAACGTCATTCCCCCCTTTGGAACATTCGTCCTCAAATGTTAACAGATGTGGTTATAAGTCTCATAACCTATAAATCTTATGAATATTTTTATACTGTCCTTTCAATCTAGGCAACTGTTCTGCAAATAAATCCAAAGGCCAGGGCATTCCCCCCTTCAGGCCTCTTTCTCACACCACGACCTGTGTTAAGAATTCTTCCAATATCGTAACTATTGGTACCATCTGTCAAACAGCCTGTACGACTATGTCCTCGTACGCACACCTAAACAACTTTTCTCTCCTTTTTCCTCCAGCTTTTATCCAATTATTTTAAGCCTCACTTTGTGATCATATCATAACTATGTCAAACTATCCCTCTGGGCATCTATAGGTGTACTAAAGTTCTTTGCTTGGTAATTTATCGAACTTACGGTTATTGCTATGTTTTGTTTCATTTCCTGGATTATTTTATGGCATTTCTGCATCTTGGTAGGTCATATTATACCATAACACTTACTTTAGTTTATTATTACTGAGGTCTGCTACCCAACCCCAGGTTACTCTCTCGCTACTTATCCCGTACGTATAAGTTTAAGTCCTTTAATGATTCCCTATTTTGTTCATCTTAAGAATGATAGCCTAATCTCATCCTAATTCACTCAAAATACTAACTTAACATACTTTATATACCTTACTATCATGGTCATGTGGAACATTGTATGGCCCTAGTCCATAAATATGGAGTATTGTAGCTTTGACCGTATTTTATCCCAAAATGTCAAACTTCAACGAACATAAATACGTAGCTTTGATTGTAGCTTTGATTGTTTATCCTCTAAACATCACGACACTTACCTATCACTAGTTATAAATGACATAAATACGTATAATCTCAGAAGTAATCTCATTCCCGAGCTTACATTGATTAACTTACGGCGAAACTTAAACGTACAAAAACGTATGATGTAACATCCCCCCCCCCCTAGAAACATTAGTCCTCGAATGTTTAAACTTTCAAGATCTACATGACATACTCGACAGTTCTAAATGTATATACCTTCCTGGGCTATACTCCAATGAAACAATTATTGGGCTCTCATGGGGTTAGGACACCCTCCCTTCTGAAAACTACTTCCTAATCCATTCGTCACCTACGAATCTGTTAATCAATCTTCTACGCACTGACACCTTTAGGTTGTACACTTATTAACCGAATTATTAACCTTCTATGCCATTATTCTAACTTCCCCAAAATGTCGTGTACTATCCACGATTTCCTCCCTAGGGAATTAGAGCCATTAGAGTTCTAACTTCTTAAGGTTCTAGGTCACTCCCCTCTCTTCCCTTAGTCCTCTAATTTTAACTATTAGAGACCTATGTAAATTTTGCCAGGGTCTTCTCTGTAAACTGAACTAAAACCCATATCTTATTAGCCTGCTAGAGCAGTGTTGCGGTCCTGTTACTTCTACCCTGGTCCCCCCTTTACATTTTAGAATCACAGTATATTGCTCCTGGAATAACATTCATTCTTGTATAACAAATAATAAGTTTCCTCCCGAGTTCATAATGTAGGAAATTTCAGTGAAGGGATTAATGTACCTCTAACCATCCTACCTCGATCCTATATGAGAGCTTCGATCAAACACACTTTGAAGTGGAATCCTCACATCCTTATCAGCCACCTTCATCCTCTAGGCCTAACAACTCTCCTCTTCATTCGCATATCCCACGACATGTATAGACAAACCCGGATTAACGGACTCCGAAGACTATAAACTATCTGGATCGTCAAAAGATTTGGCGTCCGTAAATACCCTGACATATTTTTGATCCTGTGGGTGACCCGGCTATGCCAATCCTCATACCACTCTCTTTATACCCCGATCAACGGGCCCTGATAACGAAAATAAGGGCCTTGGTAAGGTCAAACTCCTCTCACCCCATTTGCTGTTGGCGGAATTGAAACTACTCGAACAAATGACTCGTATGGATCCTCAGACGGATCCTCCTCAATAGAAACAATGATCTCCGACGGGTTTGACACATACTAGTGGTTGGCGCATGTCGTCTTGTACTAATAGGCATCACTGAGAACATAAATAAGATAGAGATTAGGAGCGAATACATACGACTCAATTCTATCGCACAATATTGACCGGAAAGAAAAGGAACCATCCTAAATATCTTATAGCTTCCTATCTATAAGTGTGGTGCAAAACACATCAATAAACAAGAATCTACTAGACATGGCCTGCAGACACCATAGGGCTGAACCTTGCTCCGATACCATGTTTGCCACGACCCAGTCTAGGGTCAAGACGAATAACTGACACTAGGTGCCGATCATCACTATACTTATTGATAATCTACTAGTCATGAATATAAACGGATAAAATTTAAAAGCATAAGCATAAACGATAAGAACTGTACAATCTAGAACGCTGGCAAGGCTAACAAAATCTGACATATTGAAACATACTAACTGCACAAGTGCATATCTACAGGCCTCTAGGAGTGCTAAACTAAAAAAGTACTGGATGGAACACGACCCCCTCAAACCCAAACTTGCTGACTGTACACATAAAGATAAGTAAGTCCGGGAGTTAGAGGAGTGACTCCAATAGCTGGTGGATGGCCTACTGATTTGACTCAAATGCTGATCTATCGGTACCTGCGCGACATGAAATGCAACGCCTCGAAAAAGACATGAGTACGATATGTATAAAGTATGTAGGGTGGAAAGCATATGTAAAGCATACTAAAGTATGACTGTAAGCTGGAAATATGAATATAAGGTGAAAGCTAAACAAGAGTTTGAACTAGCAACTGATCTAGAACTTAACTGAAGGTTAAGCTAAAACTGTGCTAAACTGAACTACTATCTGAACTTGTACATGTCCGATGTTACTGGCTATGTCCCCCAAATCAGGTAATTGTAAAACTGAACTAGCCTCATGTATTGTCTTGCAATGCAGATTGTAGCTATATATGCATACATAACATTCTTGACTGGTGTTATGGGCTATACCCCTCCTCCCACCCAAGCAAGTAAATATATAATCAACAAGCCTGATTGGTGTTTTGGGCTATATCCCCCAATATATAATCAATAGGCCTCGCTGGAGTTATGGGCTATCTCCCCCTAGCATATAATCAATAGGTCTTGCTGGTGTTATGGGAGATATCCCTCAAGCATAATCAATGTAAGCATGTGCGAGGCATAACACATATGGAAACATCATATGGACTCAAGAGATCATGAAGGAAACCATAAACGGAATCACAAACATAAACTGACGCTCGTTGTCCATAAGTTGGACAACGGAGTCTATCACCATTTTAGGGAGGAACTGAGTATGTACATGAGATACTAAGATAAATTAACTCATCAGGATCCATCTATAATCAATTTAGAACCAAGGAACTCAAGATTTGTCAAACTCTTCTAATTTCCAAAATTTTTGGCAGAGTTTCCCCTAAAACTTGATGATCCCCCAAAATAATAGCAAGCACTACAATATACACGTGAATGGATACTTGGCCAAGATGATAACATCAAACTAAAGGAGATCCAGTTATACACAATAGGGTCAAACGATCGACAAAATAGAATTGTGAATGTACTGTCGACTCGTAATGGCTAACTTGTGACATGAAAGTCTAAATCTGATTAAGGAATAATATAAGAATAAACACATGACAAATTAAGCTTATGTAATATTAAATGGATCTACTAGGATCATATGGAGTTAAGGTATACGTAAAACATCAAAGGAATGGAACAAACGAAAGTCTAGATGGTATAGGCCAAATGGGTATTTGCCATTTTGCTCTTGTTGTGTTTTGAAGTTCCAACCTAAACTATTTCCTTCCACAATTCACACGTGGAATTAAATAATATACAAGGAGACAATACATGCTGATATTTCCCTTGAACAACCCTAAAAGATCAAGAAGAAAGGCTTGAATATAGCTTAACCAAATCATGCCGAAAACAAAACGAAAACCCTACATACCTCTTTTGTTCTTGCTTCCAAACCTTGTTCCCTTTTATCCACACTTTACTTATGCTTGTATAGGTAAATACAAAGGTGAAAAGCTTCCTTAACCACGAAGCTCTTTCCAAAAAACGAGTCATAAGGAGAAAGGGGGATGACAAAGTCATACCTATGTCGTAAGTGTCGCGTTGATGTGTTCGCGTCTTGATTTTGAATTGCGAATGAACGAATTGCTTCAAAAACATAAGGATGTATTTAAGATATCTAGAGAGACGTTTTAGGTCTGATTTGGGTTGAAGTGAGCCTTATATACTAAGGCTACAACTTTATATATCAAGATAAACTTCAACCGAGTTTGTGGGTCCCAAAGGGAGCTGCTTGTGCAGTTTTGTGAAAACGCGAATATTTGTATACTCCGATGTCGTATCGACAAATGGTTTAATGTGTTGGAAACTAGACTTGTATATCTTTAATTTGGCTGTTGGATCACCCTGCAAATCCATTTACATTGAGAGAAAATCTCAGTAATATTATACCTAAATTCTATGTAAATTTATCAACGTAACTTGCGACAACTTTTGTCGACTTTTGTTTCCTAACTTGTTTGACTTCAAAACATAACACATGACTATAATATGACTAAAATACCTAATAATATTACCTCATCATGTTAATCATCCTAGTATCACCCCACAAGTATGGGTTATAGCATTCCCAACTTGGCGTTTCGATGAAACTTATTTTCTTCGATTATTTTAGCTTCTAATCCTTCAAACCCTCTTGGTACTTATAGTTCATGATCTTAAATATTTGCAACCTCATAAGTAACATGATTAACTTACACTCACGTTCATGATGAACAAACACCCCAAGGCTTTGCGAACGCATCCTTATCCTCGCGAACGCGAAGAGCAAAAAGCCACCTGCTAACGAAGACTCTACGCGATTGCAACATATTCTTCGAGATCGAAGCAACCGGAACAATCAAAACCCCTTTATGGGGTCATCTACACAAATGTTAAACTCTGGTAAACTCTTTCAACTTAAGCTTCCAACTTTGGGACTAAATGTCCCAATTCACTCCATAACACACCTGAAACCAAACCAACCACCCTGGAAAGTCAGGTAACCACAAATGAACATATAAGAGACAATAAATAGGGGAACGAGGCTGCAATACTTAAAACAACCGGCCAGGGCGTTACATTCTTCCCATCTTAAAAACAAATTCCGCCCTCGAACATGCCAAGAACCGTTTTGAAGTCATCAAATCACTGAATGAAATCACCATACACATTCTCACAGGTGATCCCACGTCATCCCAATCTTCAGAAGCCTAAAAGCACCACCTCAACTGAAGATTATTCCTTCCACCCATACTAATAAGCCTTAGAACAAAATTTCAACAACCAAGCATTTCACCAAAAAATCGATCTTCACATAAACACGCTGTATAAACTGCAACTTGCCATAAAAACTCATGCATAAATCAACAAGGTATAACCACATGATGAAACACATCACCCGTAAGACCATATCAACACCACCGGCCACAATAGTTGCCCATAATCCAACCAGTAATGGTAACTATCTTTATATCAACTTGAACCATGTTCCAAACTTTCCCAACACTACAAATGATGTAGGAAACATATAAATCTCATAAATACTCACCCAATCAACATGTGACATTGTCACGACCCAAAATCTCACCTGTCGTGATGTCGTCTATCTTATTACTAGACAAGCTGACAACCTAAATAAATCAAAAATTCTTTTACAATTGAAAACATAATATTTAGATTTAATAGCAAATCCCAAAAATACTGATACAAATACACTTCTAAAACCCGGTGTCACTGAGTACATGAGCATCTAAATGACGACATAGTCAGACTGATAAAACACTGTCTAGAAATATAGAATAGTACAAATAACTGAAAGGAAAGAGAGTCAAGGTCTGCAGAAGCCAAGCAGCTACCTCGATAATCTCCAATAGTTATTCTCCAAAACCTAGCAGCCGCAGTATCCGAAAGTACATGGATCTGCACACGAAGTGCATAGTGTAGTGTGAGTACAACCGACCCCATGTACTTCATAAGTAACAAGACTAACCTTTGGGCTGAAAGTAGTGACAAGCTCAACAGGTACAGTCCAATATGAAATAACAGTACAGAAATATAGGCATGTTTTCATGTTCAAGAGATTACTCAGTACAAGTAAAATAAATCAACTTTGTATGATATGAGGAATATGACATCTCTATATCTACATGCCAATGTACATGCAGTATATGGTATACTACCTTGGAAGAATCACATACTCACACTCTCAGAGTACTCAATCACTTAGTAATGTACAGGCAAGTCCAGCCCAAGGAAGATCCATCCCTCAATATAAATAGCAACTGACAGTTAGTCACTCAGTACTGTATATGGCCAATCTATCCTAGATATAAATGAAAGAATGCAACTCCATGACCTGAGAACTCTATCCCAAATGTAAAGAAATAAGGCAACTCCATGCCCTAGGAAGTCCTTCCCAAATATAAATAAATAAGACAACTTCATGCCATGGGAACACCTTCCCAAATGTGAATATATATGGCAACTCCATGCCCAGGAAACTCCATCCCATATATAATATCCAATGCGCTTACTGTGTGGGGTGTAGACTACGGAGGGGCTCCTTCAGCCCAAGCGATATAATACGCCAGGTCTAGGCATAAATCCATAGAGCATGTTGCAGCGTGCATCCCGATCCCATAAATATAACTCACAATCCGGCCATCGGCCTCACTCAGTCATTAACCTCTCTACTCTCTCGGACTCACAATGTCATGAAAATCAGCCCGATAAAATAATATGATGTATCAATGAGTGGCAACAGAGACTGAGATATGATATGCAAATAATAGATGTTACTGAGTATAAATTAAATTTGTAAACAATTAATTCAACAACAGTACGACCACTGCGGGTCCCAACAATATCAGCATGTAGTCTAAACATGAGCTTTAATATGAGTCTCAGCTCAATTCCTCTAACATGTGGAGGATATGTGGATAATGACATGAATTTTTGATTATGAGATTTCACGGAATCAATTAAGTCACAAATTCTACGATGCACGCCCACACGTCTGTCACCTAGCAAGTGCGTCGCCTCAAACCAGTCACATAACACGTAATTTCGGGAATATATACCCTCAGAACAAAGTTTAGAAATGTTACTTACCTCAAACCATGTAATTCTTTATTCCATTATGCCCATGCCTCGAGAATCAAGCCTCTGAATGCCTTGAATCTAGTCACAATTAATTCGATACAGTCTACACAAAGTATATGAATTAATTCCATATAAAAATACAAAATTTCCAAAGAAATCCGAAATTCCACTCAAACAATGCCAGTGGGGCCCACGTCTCGGAACCCAACAAAAGTCCCAAAATATGAACGCCCATCCAACCACGAGTCCATCCATAAACAATTTACCAAATGCTAACATCAACTCAACCCTAAAATCTTCAATTTAACCTTAAGGGTTTTCACAATTGTTTTCCAACTTAAAACACCAATTAAATGCAAAGAAATAACTATAGATTCGAGTAATTTGACCAAAAGTGAATATAGAACACTTACCCCTATGTTTCCATTGAAAATCTCCCAAACATCGCCTCTTCCCGAGCTCCAAATCGTCAAAAATGGAAAATGAGACGATCATAACATAAGTTCTGCTGCCAAGTCATTTCCACTATGTGATCGGGGTCCAACTCACGCGATCGCGAAGAACAATTTTCCCGTGCCATAATTTTATCTTACGTGATCACGGATCCCTTTACGCGATCGCGAAGCACAACTTCCTCCACCCTACGCGATCGCATAGCACAATGCGTGAATTTTCCAGTTGCCTCATTCACTCTATGAGAACGCAGCTTAATCCACGTGTTCGTGTAGTACCGCTGGCTAACAGCTTCGCAATCGTGGACTTACCTAACCAATCGCATAGAACAAAAATTAAAGATGTCCAAATTAGCCTGCGTGACCGCGGACCATCTTAAATAATCGCGTAGAAGGAAACCAGACAGTGCACCAGAAAAACTTTAGCAAAACTCCAAGTCCAAAATTCGATTCGTTAACCATCTGAAACTCACCCGAGGGCCCTGGACCTCAACCAAATACACCAACAAGTCCTAAAACATAATATGGATATAGTTGAAGCCTCAAAGCACATCAAACACTGCTAAAAACACCAATCATACCCCAATTAAAGCATAATGAAAACTAACAAATTCTAACTTGTACATTCGATGCCGAAACCTATCAAGTCAAATCCGATTGACCTCAAATTTTGCACACAAGTCATAAATGACATAACGGACCTATTCAAATTTCCAGAATCAGCTTTTGACCCTGATATCAAAAAGTCAACTCCCCGGTAAAACTTCCAAACTAAAATTTCCTATTTTCTCCATTTCAAGCAAAATTTTACTAAATATGTATCCGGACACACTTCTAAGTCAGAATCATATGGAGCTATTAGAACCATCAAAATGTTATTCCGGGGCCGTTTACACATAATTCTTCACTCTGTCAATTATTTCAACTTATGCTTTAAATCTTTGAACTAAGTGTTCCAATTCATTCTAAAACCTACACGAGAAGTCACATAACTATAATTGAACATAGAATAAGCAATAAATGGGGAAATGGGGATGCAATACTCAAAATGACCGGTTGGGTCGTTACATTCCCCGTCTTAACCAAACGTTCGTCCTCGAACGTGTTTAGAATTATACCTGGAGTGTCAAAGAGGTGTGGATATTTGCTCCGCATATCCCGCTCAGTTTCCCAAGTAGCTTCTCTGATTGGCTGACCTCTCCACTGCACTTTCACTGAAGCTATGTTATATCATCATAACTTTCGAACCTGCCGATGCAAAATAGTCACCGGCTCCACATCATAATTTAAATTAACATCCAGGTGAACTGTGCTAAAGTCCAAAACATGAGATGGATTCTTGACATATTTATGAAGCATAGATACATGAAACACTAAATGAACACCCGATAAACGAGGCGGAAATGCAAGTTTATAAGCTACCTCTCTAATCCTCTCAAGTACCTCAAAAGGCCCAATATACCAAGGACTCTACTTGTCTTACTTCCAGAATCATAAAACATCCTTCATAGGCGATGTTCTGAGTACCTTCTCTCCTACTATGTAAGAAACATCCCGAACCTTCCGATCAGCATAACTCTTCTGTCTAGATTGCACTATGCGTATTCAATCCTGAATGAATTTAACTTTTTCCAAAGCATCCTGAACTAAGTCAGTACCCAATAGCCTAACCTCACCCGACTCAAACCAACCTACTGAAGATTGACATCGTCTCCCATATAAAGCCTCATATGTTGCCATCTGAATACTCGATTGGTAGTTGTTATTATAAGGAAAACTTTGCTAGCGGTAGAAACTGATCCAAAGAACAACCAAAATTGACAACACAAGCGCGTAACATATCTTCCAATATCTTAATAGTGCGCTCGAACTGTCCATCCATTTGATGGTGAAATGGTGTACTCACCTGAACTTGTGTGCCTAACTCTCGCTGCACTGCTCTCCAAAAATATGATGTAAACTACATGCCCCTATCTGAAATGATGGACACTGGCACATTATGAAGGCGAACAATCTCGAGGATATAAATCTCAGCTAACCGCTTCGAAGAATAAGTAGTACCAACTGGAATAAAATGCGTGGACTTGGTCAATCTATCCACAGTCATCCAAATAGCATCAAACTTCTGCGAAGTACATGGGAGCCCAACCACGAAGTCCATGGTGATCCACTCCCACTTGCACTCCGAAATTTCAAGTCTCTGAAGCAATCTGCTCGATCTCTGGTGCTCGTACTTCACCTGCTGACAATTTAAACACCGAGCTACAAACCCCACTATATCTTTCTTCATATTTCCCCATAAATAATGCTTCCTCAAGTCATGATACATCTTTGCGGTGCCCGCTTGAATGAAATACCATGAACTGTGGGCCTCCTCAGGAATAAACTCACGCGGCCCATCTACGTTCCGTACACAAATCCGACCCTGCATCATTAACACTTCATCATCTCTAATAGTAACATCTTTGGTATCAGCATGCTGAACGGTGTCCATCAGGACAAGAAAACGGGGATCATCATACTGGCGCTCTCTGATGCGGTCATATAAGGAAGACTGAGAAACTACACAAGCTAGAAGCCGACTGGGCTCCAAAACATCTAAACTCACGAACTGATTGGCTAAAACTTGAACATCTAATGGAAGTGGTCTCTCACCAACAGGAATAAATGCAAGACTAGCCATACTCACCGCATTTCTACTCAAGACATTGGCCGCCACATTGGCCTTCCCAGGATAATACAAAATGGTAATATCGTAGTCCTTTAGCAGCTCCAACTATCTGTGCTGCCTCAAATTTAGATCCTTTTGTTTGAATAAGTGTTGTAGGATCTGGTGATTTGTAAATCCCTCACAAGACACACCGTAGAGATAGTGCCTTCACATATATAGTGCATCAACAATATCTACCAACTCTAAATCTTGAACAGGGTAGTTCTTCTCGTGTGGCTTCGATTGAAGCGAAGCATAAGCAATTACTCTACCCTCCAGCATTAAGGCCCACTCAATACCAATCTGAGAAGCATCATAATACGCAGTATAAGAACCCAACGCTGAAGGAAAAACTAGAATTAGAGTTGTGGTCAAGGCAGTCTTAAGCTTCTGAAAGCTCTCTTCACACCTAAATGGATCACCTTTCTTGGTCAATTTGGTTATAGGCGCGGCAATGGATGAGAAACCTTCCACAAAGCGACAATAATATCCGGCCAACCCAAGAAAACTCTGAATCTCAGTAGCTGAAGATGGCCTGGGCCAACTCTAAACTGCATCTATCTTCCTCGAATCTACACATATCCCTTCTCTAAACACCACGTGTCCCAAGAATACTACTGAACTAAGCCAGAACTCACACATGGTGAATTTTCCACACAGCTTCTCCTCCCTATGCCTCTGTAGTATAATTCTCAAATGATGTGCATGCTCTTCATGGCTACATGAGTACGCCAGGATATCATCAGTAAATACTATGACAAACGAATCAAGATACGGCTGGAAAACACTGTTCATTAGGTGCATAAATGCTGTTGGGGCGTTGGTCAGCCGTAAAGACATCACGAGAAATTCATAGTGTCCATAATGGGTCTTGAATGTTTTCTTAAAAATATCTAAATCCCGAATTTCAACTGGTAATCCGCATACCTCAAATCAAATTTGGAAAATACTCTAGCTCCTTGGAGGTGGTCAAATAAATCATCAATGCGCATCAAAGGCTGCCTGTAGTCAATGCACATTCGCATAGTACCATATTTTGTTTTCACAAACAAAGTCGGTGCACCATAAGGTGACACATAGGGAGGCTAGATAATGACTCTTGCACAAGTTGCTACACCACCCGCCCAGCCAGCTAAGGGCAGAGGTCGTGTGGGTCGAGTTTGCCCTAGAGGGGGGATGTAAGTCAGGTGGTGTTCAGTATTGTTTCTATGCATTTCTTGCCAGACCAGAGGTAGTTGCTTCTGATGCTGTGATCACAGGTATTGTTTTAGTGCGTCGCAGGGATGCTTCAATAGTATTTGATCCCGGTTCCACTTATTAATATATGTCATCATATTTTGCTCGTTAGTTGGCTATGCCTCATAATTCTTTAACTATGTTTGTTTATGTATCTACGTCGGTGGGTGATTCTATTATTGTGGAACGTGTATATCGGTCTGGTATGTGACTATTAGGGGATATGAAATGAGAGTTGATCTTTTATTGCTTTGCATGGTTTCTTTTGATGTGATTTTTGGCATGGACTGGTTGTCGCCATATCTCTCTATCCTTGATTGTCATGCAAAGACCTTGACATTTGCGATGCCGGGGGTGCTGAGGTTGGAGTGAAGTGGATCCCTGGATTATGTTCCTAGTAGGGTAATTTCACATTTGAAGGCTCAACGAATGGTTGAGAAGGGATGTTTGGCATACTTGGCCGTTGTGAGGGATATTAGTGCTGATACTCTTATCATCAATTTGGTTCTGGCAGGGATGGATTTTCCCGATGTGATTCCAGCAGTTCTGTCGGGCATGTCACCCGATGGGGAAATTGATTTTGGTATTGACTTGGTATCGGAACTTAGCCCATCTCTATTTCACTATACTGCATGGAACCTATAGAGTTGAAGGAGTTGAAGGAACAGATGTAGGAACTACTAGATAAGTGCTTTATCTGGCCTAGTGTGTCACCTTGTGGTTCACCGATTCTATTTGTAAGGAAGAAGGATGGTAATATTAGTATGTGTATTGACTACAAGTAGCTGAACTAGGTTACTATTAACAAAAGGTACCCACAACAACGCATTGATGACTTATTTGATCAACTTCAGGGTGATAGAGTGTTCTCAAAGATTGATTGGATGTCGGGTTACCATCAGTTGAAGATCCGGTATTTAGATATTCCGAAGACGACATTCAGGACTTGCTATGGTCACTATGAGTTTCTGGTGATGTCTTTTACGTTGACCAATGCCCCAGCGGCCTTTATGCACTTGAAGAACATTATGTTCTTGCCATATCTTAATTATTTAATCATGGTATTCATTGATGATATATTGGTGTACTCACGCAACTAGGAGGATTATGAACAACATCTGAGGATCGTACTCCAGACATTCAGGGAAAAGAAGTTATATGCTCAATTGTCTAAGTGTGAGTTTTAGCTCGATTCAATAGTTTTCTTTGGGCACATGGTGTCTAGTGAGGGGATTAAGGTGGATACGAAGAAGATTGAGCAGTGTAGAGTTGTTCTAGACCATCTTCAGGCCCAGAGATTTGCATATTCTTGGATTTGGCAGGTTATTATCTCCGTTTTGTGGAGGGTTTCTCCTCCATTGCTACACTTTTGACTAGATTGACCTACAAGGGTTATCCTTTTAGTTGGTACGATGAGTGTGAGGAGAGCTTTTAGAAGCTCAAGACTACATTAACTGTAACCCAGTATTGGTGTTGCCTACAGGTTCGGGATCTTACACTGTACATTGTCATGCGTCGCCTATTAGGCTTGGAATGGTGTTGATGCAGGACGCTAGGGTGATTACCTATGCATCTCGATAGTTGAACATTTATGAGAAGAAATAACATGTGCATAGAGTTAGCAGGAATTACTCATGCATTGAAGATTAGAAGGCACTATCTATACGACATTCTATGTGAGATCTATAACGACCATCAGAGTCTCTAGCTCCTGTTTAGGGAAAAAAAGATCTTAATTTGCCGTAAAACAGTTGGTTACAGTTGCTGAAAGACTATGATATCACCGTATTATATTATCTGGGAAGGTAAGTGTGGTTGACGATGCAATGAGTAGGAAGGCTGAAAGTATGGGCAGCATGGCATATTTACCAGTAGCAGAGAGGCCACTAACCACGGATGTTCAGGCTTTTTCCAATCTGTTTGTGAGATTGATTATTTCGAAGCCTAGTCACATTCTTGCTTGTGTTATGGCAGTCAGTCATTGGAGCATATCAAGGATCGCGAGTTAGATGATCCTCACTTATTGGTATTGAAAGACATAGTGCTAAGGAGGTTATGATAAGTGATGATGGTGTTATGCATCTTCAAGGTCAGATTTGAGTTCCAATTGTTGATGGGTTGAGAGATTTGATCCTTAATAAGGCTCACAACTTGTGCTATTCCATTCAACCAGGTGTCACGAAACTGTACAGTGACTTGAAACAATACTATTCGTGGAGGATAATGAAGAAAGATATTGTTAATTATATATCTCGGTGTTTAAATAGCTAACATGTGAAGTATGAGCATCAGAAATCAGGAAGGTTGACACAGAGATTGGACATACAAGAGTTGAAATGGGAGCACATCGCTATGGCTTTTGTGGTAGGATTACGAAGGACCCTGAAGAAATATGATGCAGTTTGGGTTAGTATGGACCGGTTGACTAAGTCCATACACTTCATTCCGGTGATGACTTCCTATTCTTTAGAGTGGTTGGCTCATATTTACATCCGTGAGATTGTTCGGCGCCATGGAGTGTCTGTGTCTATCATTTTGGATTGAGGCACTCAGTTCATATTACAGCTTTGGAGAGTGGTGCAGTGAGATTTGGGCACACGGGTAGAGCTGAGTACAACATTTCATCCTCAAAAGGACGGGTAGTCCAAGCGCACTATTCAGATATTGGAGGACATGTTACGTGCCTGTGTTATCACTTTTGGAGCTTCATGGGATTTGTTTCTTCCATTAGAGGAGTTCACCTAGAATAATAGCTTTTAATCGAGTATCTAAATAGCTCCTTAGGAATGTTTATATGGGAGGAGATGTTGTTCTCGGATTGGTTGGTTTGAGCCTAGGGAGGCTGAACTGTTTGGCACTGATTTGGTTTGAGATTCATTAGAGATAGTGAAGGTGATTCAGGAGCAGATTCGTACAACACAGTCCAAGTATAACAGTTATGCTAACCAAAATGTTCGTGATGTTGCATATATGGTGGGTGAGAAGGTTCTGCTCAGAGTATTGCCCATGAAGGGTGTGATGATATTCGGGAAGAAGGGGAAGTTGAGTCCTAGGTATATTGGCCCTTTTAAGGTTATTGAGAGTTGGAGAGGTGGCCTACAGACTTGCCTTTCCACCTAGTCTATCGGGTGTTCACCCAGTATATCTTGTTTCTATGTTCCAAATTATTATAGTGATCCATCACATGTTTTGGACATATACCTTTCAACACAAAGCTTATTCAGAATAGTTGATTTATAAAGAATAACTCGGGACTTACAACAACATCATGGAATTCAATTCTATGAAAGAGGTTTAGCCAACATACCTTGCCTTGAGCTTTACTTAAACTACTACAGCATTTCAGAAATTCTAGCAATCCCAATTTATTTTGAGACATAACAAAATTGAAAATAAATTAGGAAGATATTCATGGTTTCAGCTCATTTGAGCATTTTATCAAACACTAGGTGTGCAAATTTGGCTACAAGGTTCTGCTATAAGATTTCCTTCACTCCTCAACCCAATCTTTACTTATTTTAGCTCAACAATCTTCCCACAAACCTTGTTGGTACAAGCATGTATAATTAATACTCTTGAACAAGATCTTGATGAACAAAACACTTCATCTACTTCCTCTATCTAGAACACTCTCACTTCTCCTAAAATATCAGGTTTAACTTAAGAAATGACTTAAACCCTCTCTCTACCCGGCTGTGGGGTTATTTAATGGGGTCCTACATGTGCGGCCGCGCACCTGGGCAAGTGGCTGCACATTTGGCCGCACACACAAGGCAGAAACTCCCAAATATGCGCGGCCGCGCATTTGGCGCCCATATGACATAGGTCTAGTAAAATGGCCATAACATTCTGTATAAATAACCAAATGATGAACGGTTAGATGCGTTGGAAACTAGACTCAAAGGAATTTAATTTTATAGGTAGATAACCACCTAATTCATTATATGGAGGGATTTCTATTCATTTAAAGTCGGGTCTTGTGCCAATTGAAACATCATTTCCACTTAATGTATCCAACCTGTTCCACACAAGTTCTTGCCATTCACAAAACTCCTTACTCTGTTCCAACACACATTAAACACACATTATCAATTCACAATGATGTGGCTCTATACCATATGTATCCTTTAAAACTCAAATACGTTATTCCCAAATACCGTTGGCGCACTTTAAAATCTTAAATCATTAGGAATGTTTTATGGGGCCCTACATTGACTTTTTGTTATCATGGTCGAAATCTAATTCTGGAAATTTGAATAGGTCTGTTATGTCATTTATGACTTGTGTGCAAAATTTAAGGTCAATCGGATTTGAATTGATAGGTTTCGGCATCAAATGTAGAAGTTGGAATTTGTTAGTTTTCATTATGCTTGAATTGAGGTATGATTGGTGGTTTTAGCATTGTTTGATGTTATTTGAGTCTTTGACTAAGTTTGTATGATAATTTAGGACTTGTTGGTGTATTTAATTGAGGTCCCAGGGGCCTCGGGTGAGTTTCGGATGGTTAACGGATCGAATTTTGGACTTGGAGTTTTGCTAAAGTTTTTCTGGTGCACTGTCTGGTTTCCTTCTACGCAATTGCGTGAGAAGGTCAACAATCGCGTAGGTAAGTCCGCGATTGCAAAGCTGTTGGACAGCAATACTACGCAAATGTGTGGATTAAGCCGCATTTGCATAGTGTGAAGGTGGGAATTGGAAAATTCACACGATGTGCTATGTGATCGCGTGTGGCTATCCGGGATTGCATAGGGTGGAGGATGTTGTGCTTCGCAATCACGTGAAGAGATCTGTGATCGTGTAAGGTAAAATTTTGGCAGGGGAAAATTATTCTTCATGATCGCGTGAGTTGGCCCGCGATCGCATAGAGAAAATGGCTGGGCAGCAGAACTTATGTTCTAAAAGTAAGACTCCATTTCTGACGATATGGAGCTTGGGGAAAGGTAAGTTTTGGGGGATTTTCAAGGGATGATTTGGGGTAAGTCTTCTTAACTCAATTTTGGTCAAATTACCCGAATCTATAGTTATTTTAGCATTTAATTGGTGCTTTAAGTTGGAAAATAATTGTCAAAACTCTTAAGGTTATATTGAAGATTTGAGGGATGAATTGATGTCGGAATTTGGTAAAATTTGTCTGGTAGGACTCATGGTTGGATGGACGTTCATATTTTGTGATTTTTGTCAGGTTCCAAGACCTGCGCCCCACTGGCAACCTTTGAGTGGAATCTCGAATTTTGTTGGAAAATTTGTATTTTGATATGGAATTAATTCCTATAATTTGTGTTAACTGTATCGAATTAATTGTGACTAGATTCGAAGCGTTCGGAGGCCGATTCGCGAGGCAAGGTCATATTGGAAGGAAGAATTACACGATTTGAGGTAAGTAACACTTATAAACTTGATTCTGAGGGTATAAATTCCCAAAATTACATGTTATGTGACTGGTTTTGAGGTGACGCACATGCAAGGTGTCAGGCGTGTGGGCATGCATAAACCCTTTTTCAAGAAGTTCCCGAAGCTACTCTTTCAATTCTTTCAACTCTGCTAGTGTCATACGATATGGAGGAAAAGAAAGGGGCTGAGTGCCCGGCACCAAGTCAATACCAAAATCAATATCCCTGTAGGGTGGCATGCCCGAAAGATCTGCAGGAAACACATTCGGAAAGTCTCGCACTACCGGAATAGAATGAATAGTATAAGTGTCTGCATCAACATCTCTCACAAAGGCCAGATATGATAAACACCCCTTCCCAACCATTCGTTGGGCCTTTAAATAAGAAATTACCCCGCTGGAGACAAAATCTGGAGAACCTCTCCACTCGATCCTTGGCAACCCTAGCATTGCCAACGACACAGTCTTA
>AWOL01S0031766.1:0-31967 GCA_000715115.1 Nicotiana otophora
AGGCGGGTAATGGGCGCCTAAGAGGTGGAGGCCCGACCCGTTGATTTAATCACTATGATTTGGATGAGGCCAATACACCAGATGGTGTCGTAACAGGTACGATCCTGATTTTTATTATAAAAGGATATTTTCCTTAATTTGATTCAGTTCTAAATATTGAGGTGAGTCCTCCTATTATGCTCCACTTATGGGTGAGCTTCGTAAATTTGTGACTCGCTTATATGTTTATCCCTGTTGGGAGATTTGAAGGTGTGAGCCCGTGTCTGTCATTTAGTTTTGTACACCATTGAGGGCTATAAATCCAAAAGTAATTTTTATTATTCATTACAGTGGGTTTAATGTGTTTCGGAATAATTGATTCCATATTTTATGAATTATATGCCCTACCGGTATGAGGGTTCATTATGTGTTGTGAAAACTGTTTATGAAATATATTGAAAAGAAGAAAGAAAGGAAAATTGAAATTTCAGTTGGCATAATGTGCAAAATACTTGTGATTCGGAGTTGAGGATGAGATCCTCACATTTTATATATGATGTGAAATATTTAAACCGTGCTATAAGTCGCGGTGGAAGTTATAAGGACGAGGTCCTTGTGGTGAAATATTTATGAGTCTAAAATTATCCCTTTGTGAAATTAATTTGTACAATAATATCAAAAGGGAGTCATGCCTGTTAGGCTTATTTGATAATTCTTGTATATTTTTCTATTCATATTCAGCCATTTTTGTGTTGTAAACATTGAGTTTTAGCCTATGAGGTGAGTGCCCAGGTGGAGTTAAATATGACTCATTAATCCGAGTAAGTAATCATGAGGTCTTCATGCCTCACATTCCGTTGTCAGTGTTGTGAAAATTCGAAATGAGGTGTGGTTAATATGAGATTAATATATGATGCTGGAAGTAATTATGAACGGCTTTTAAGACCAGAGATGTGGTGATGAGCATACATATGATGTGCTTCATATCCTGATATCACTGTGATAATGCGGTGTTTGTAACGCTGAGATTGTGTTATTGATATATACATTGTGGATGTGTTGTTAGGATTTGTTTTCGTATTACTCTGGAAGGTGGTTAGGCCCAATTACAGGGGAGACTCTGCCGAAATTTCTGAAAACTTTGGGGGTTAGAAAAAAATTAGGGAGATTGAGACGTGCAAAGAAGAGAGAAAATTATGTTATGTGTTTGAGGGCGAATGATCCTAAGCAGGGAAGAATATAATACCCCGGAAAAATTTTGAAGTACTTCAACACTATCAAAAATATTGATCTGTGCGTAGGCACGAGTTTCTATAGCCAATTGAGACTAATACCATGCGTTGTTGTGAAAATCAGACCTTTTGAAATGTTTGGAGTGTAAGAAATTGATCTTAAAGTTTTTCAAATATGGATAAAAAAAATAAACTCAAAAGAGATAATATTGTCAGGCTTATCTCAAATGCGGTAGCGTGGAATCAACCGTGAGTATATGTGTACAAATAAAATCATCAATTTGGTAACCTCAGAATAATTCTTAGAACGTTCGAGGACGAACGTTTGTTTAAGAGGTGGAGAATGTAACAACCCGACTTATCGTTTTAAGAATTTACGCCTCGTTCAGTGACTTAAGGTCTCGAGCAGCTTCGTAATATGTATTATGACCCGCGAGTGTGGTCGAGTTTGATTTTCGAAAGATTCGGAATTTAATTAAAAGAACAATTCTCATTTTTGAAGCTTAAATGAAAAAATAATTTGACCGGAGATTTGACTTATGTGTAAACGGCCTCGGATTTGAATTTTGATGATGTCAATAGCTCTGTATGGTGATTTTGAACTTAGGAGCATGTCCGAAAAATTATTTGGAGGTCTGTAGTAGAATTAAGCTTGAAATGCCGAAAGTTAAATTTTTGGAAAGTTTGACCGGGGGTGACTTTTTGACATCGAGGTCGGAATTCGATTCTCGAAATTGAAATAGCTTCGTTATGTCATTTATGACTTGTGTGCAAAATTTGAAGTCATTCCGGATTGATTTGATGTATTTCGGCACAAGATATAGAATTTGAAAGTTCAAAGTTTATTAGGCTTGAATTGAGGTGTGATTCGTGGTTTTAGCGTTGTTTTACGTGATTCGAGGCTTCGACTAAGTTCGTATGATGTTTTAGGACTTGTTGATATATTTGGTTGAGGTCCCGAGGGGCTCGAGTGAGTTTCGGGGTGGTTTCGGACCATTTCTAGGCCATTTTTAATTGTTGGTTTCTGCTACAGAGGTATGCATCGCGATCGCGAACTTTTGGTAGCGTTCGCGAAGAGCAAACAGCAGTTTGGTGCCTTGTAAATCGCGATCGTGGAAGCTCTTTCGCAATCGCGTAGAACAAATCTCTGTTGCACTGACCCGAATTTGGAAGCTTATGTCTTGCAATCTATAAGGAATTTGGAAATGATCCAAAAACAAAAGTTGTAGACCTTGATGTTTAGTGTTCATAAAAGTAAACCATTTGTCATTTGGAGTTGTGTACAAACAATTATGGTGGCTAAACTATAGGCTGTCTTGGAAGAGTTTGGAAATCTCTGTTGCATAAGGCTGACTTTGGAAGCTTATATCTAGAAATCTATAAGGAATTGGGAGATGAGCAACAAATGAAAGTTATAGACCTTGGTGTCTAGTTTTCAGAAAGTTAAACCATTTGCAATTTGGAGTTTTGTACATAATGTTATGACCATCATAGTAGAGGTTGTCTGGAAGAGTTGGGGGAGTTTGTTTTCCGCGATCGCGAAGAGCAATTTTGCGGCTGAACATTTATGTGCTTCGCGATCGCGAAGCAGTTTTCACAATCGTGAAGAGTAAATACCTGGGCAGTAGCTATATTTCGAGGTTTCAGCCATTTTTGACATATTTGGAGCTATGGAGCTCGGATTGAAGCGATATTTGAGGCGATGTTCACCATTTGGATTAGGGTAAATGTTCTATATCCTAAAGTGTTTATATTTCATGAATCTATGATTATATTCATCATTTAATTCGAATTTTAGTGGAAGAAATCAAGAATTTTGTAAAATCTTTCAAAAACGAAAATTTAAGATTTGGAGGTCGAGTTGTTATTGGAATTCAATAAAATTGGTATGGTTGAACTCGTTTTGGAATGGGTGTTCGGATTTCATGAAAATTATGTCGGGTTCCGAGGGGCGGGTCCCGAGTTGACCTTTGTTGACTTTTTGAAATAAATTTTTAAGTCGACATATTATTATCCGGAATTATTTTCGACGAATTTTAATAGAGTTATATAATTAATTTGGATAGATTTGAGCTGTACGGAGGTCAATTCAAGCAAGAAGGCTATTTTGAAATATCGGCCTAACTTCAAAAAGGTAAGTGTCTTTCTTAACCTCGAGTGGAGAAATTACCCCTTAGGTATTGAGTCTTATGTGCCATTTGTGAAATGTGAAAAGCCGTGTACGCGAGGTGACGAGTACGTACTCGGGCTTATAGGTGCAAAATTCATTGAATTAAAGTCTTAGGCATTATTATGTAGTAAATTAAAAAATTGTGAAAAACTATTAAATCATCTGTTTGCCATGCCTAAATCCTTATTGTTGAATTTGTTTTTATATGATAATTTGATGTGATTGTTACTTGAAATGTTTATGAAATTTTGTGAGTATTGTTGGTTTAATATTTCTTGGAAATTAATTCCAATATGAATTTTCTTATGCAAATAATTAATTTAAGCGAGCTTAAAAATAAGTGTTAATATAATTATCTAAATTTGCATTAATGAAGGTTTTGCTTTATGTTGAGTAATTTCTATCGCTATTGATTGTTTTTGGGTGTTATATCCATTGTGTGGAGCCTTGGGCTATTTGTTGTGAAATTAATTGATTTCTGTTATATCTTTGAAATTTGGTTGTGGCCATTGGAAAAATTGTGATTTGAATTGATTTTATTATGTTGCCGTGTTAATTTTCCGTGTAAATTGTTGTGTTGTGTGAGTTGTTATTTTGGGGAGATAAGTGTGACATTTTACCGTTGATATTATGTGGGTATAAGGGTAACATTTCACTGTTGTTGTGGTTGTTAGAATATTGTCTGGGTGGAGCGATAAGGGTGGCTATAGGAGCGATAAGGGTGGAAATAGGAGCGATAAGGGTGTCTATTGATATTGTTTGGCCGGAGCGATAAGGGTGGCTATATGAGTGATAAGGGTGGCAATAGGAGCGATAAGGGTGGCTATTGTCAGGGACGATATGTGATGATGTGGGGTTGTGGTGTTGATAATGTTTATGTGATGTTGTGATTTTCTTGTGTTTACTTTTATACCTTGTGCAATTTGTCTTGTTATTGGTAAATTGATAACAATCTAATTTATGTTGAAATTGAGAGCTTGTGGCTATTGCCAGGCAGATTATAAATTAAAATGTGGGCACGAGGTGCCGTGAGTAAATAATGAGGATATTTGGCACGTGAATTGTCCGTGCAGTTATGATATGAAATGTGGGCACGAGGTGCTGTGATGAAATAATGATGATAATTGGCACGTGAATAGTCCGTGCAGTTTTGATATGATTTAATTATGGGCAGATGTGCCGTGGAAATATGAGAATGGGCTGAGACCCGTGTTTATGAAAAATATGAAAATGGGTTGAGATCCGTATTTTTTATGATTATTAAATAAGGTGTCACATGGTGACTTTTTAATTGAAAGAATTATATTCAAAATATTTATTTGGAAGGATTTTTATTCAAAAATAATTATATGAAAGAATTGTATTTGAAAGATAAATATTTGAGGAAATTATATTTGAAAAGATTCATTGAAAGAATTATATTTGAAAAATAATTATTTGAGAAAACTACATTTGAAAGAGAGTTATTTGGAAGAATTTTATGTGAAGGATATATATTTGAAAAACTTGAATTAATTGGGCGTACATGTATTATTAATTGTTGAGTGATGTTTATGGTATTCTTGTTGTCTTGCTGCGCATACCACTGGTTGTTTTATCCTGCCCATATTGCTATCTGTTTCTTAGTATTTTGTATATTATATTGCACAGGTTATTAGACTAGTGAGTGTCTTGACTGTTCTTCGTCTCAACTCCATTGAGGTTAGTCTTGATACTTACTGGGTACCGACCGTGGCGTACTCATAATACACTTCTGCACATTTTTGTGCAGAGCCGGGTATTGAAGATAACGGACTTGAGCAGATTTAAAGCGGGATCGTAAGGATTCAAGGTAGAGTTATTTGGTCGTCACAGTCCCTTAGGGACTTTTCATTTCATTGTACTGTTAACTTGTAATCAAACAGTATTGTATATTCGGTTCTCGTGATCATATTATGTATTCAGTTAGAGTTCGTGACTCAGTACTACCAGTCTTAGGAGGTTGTATATTGTAATTTTTTTCGTTGTTAGTTTAAAAAAAATGGCTTCAAAAATGTAATGGAAATCAGCTTACCTAGTCTTAGAGACTAGGTGCCATCACGGCTCTTGTGGTGGGATTTTGGGTCGTTACATTTTACCGGGTGGAACTTTAGGTCCAAGCTTAGCTTATGAGTAGTGATTCCCGGTAGGATCCCTGTCATGTCAAGATGGGACCAAGCGAAATAGTCTATGTTAGCTATAAGAAATTGAATAAACTTTCTCCCGAGCTCGGGATCTAACCACGTGCCCAGGTATACTTTTCGTTCGGGCAGATATTCGATTAGTATGACTTGCTCCCGTTCTTCGACCGTTTATTGGGTAGCGTCGGAATCATGGGGAACTACAAAGGATCGAGGGACCCCATGTTCATCATCTTCGTCAGTCATCTGATTCTTTAATTGGGTCGAAGCTGACATTTGTGATTGCTATTTGGTATTTCGTTCCTCTTTCGAATCTGATCCTTTTGCTGATGATAATGATGATATCGAAATCACTTCATCGATGGCAAATATTTCTTTTGAGGTCGGTTTTTCCCCGTAAACCGTTTTGATTCCCTCCGACGTTGGGAACTTCAAAACCTGGTGGAGGGTCGAGGGTACAACCCTCATATTGGGGATCCATGGTCTTCCGAACAGGGCGTTGTATCTCATATCACCTTCGATCACGTGGAACTTCATTTCTTGGATGGTCCTGACCACATTAACTAGTGGATTATTTTGCCCTTAGTAGTTTCACATGCCATATTGAATCCGTTTAGTACCAAGGTTGCGGGCACAACCTGGTCATGTAGACCGAGTTGCTCTACGACCCTCGATTGAATGATGTTGGCCGAACTACCTGGATCAATTACCACACGTTTAACTTGAGTTTTATTCATAAGTACAGATATTACCAGTGCATCGTTATGTTGTTTCATGATTCCTTCTGCGTCTTTGTTATTAAAGGATAAGGTTCCTTCAGGGGTGTAATTCTGAGTCCGGGGTTGCTTTTATCTTACAATCAACATCTTAGTGCGTTTAAGCACCTGCCCCTAGGGGGTATCGATCCCACCCATGATCATATGGATGATGTGTTGTGGCTCTTCTTGTTCGTTTTGTCTACTGAAATCCCTATTTTTGAAATGGTTTTTAGCCATGTCACTTAAAAATTCTCGAAGGTGCCCTTTATTGAATAACCGGGCTACCTCCTCTCTCAGTTACCTGCAATCTTCCGTTCTGTGGTCATGAATGCCATGATATTCGCACATTTGATTGGGATTCCTCTGGGTAGGATCGGTCTGCAGAGGTCGAGGCCATTTAGTATCTTTGATACGTCCGATAGCCGACACGATGGCGGATGTGTCGATGCTGAAATTATACTCTGATAACTGTGGTGCTTCCTTAGGTCCGCTATGCCTGTCGAACCCATTCATGTTCATCAGCCCCCGAGACCCTTGGCCTCGATCATTTCTCCTTTCTCCTTGTACGGGGTTGTGTGAAGATTTGCTGCCTCTACGGTCTTCGTTATACGGCCAGTATCGATCCTTGTTTGACATTGGTTCTCGGTCGATATCCCTTTTAATAATGGACCTAGACCCCAACTGGTCGTCTTCAACTCTGATCTTCGATTGATATCGATTGTGAACATCGGCCCAAGTAATAGCCGGGTACTCGATCAACTTCTGTTTCAGCTGTCATGAAGCCATCGAGTTCTGCTCATTCAGTCCTTGAGTGAAAGCTTGTACATCCCAATCGTCAGTGACCGGTGGTAGACCCATTTGTTCCGTTTGGAAACAAGATACGAACTCTCTTAGCATCTCGTTATTCTTCTGCCTTACCTTGAAAAGATCCGACTTCCTGGTCTCGACCTTTATGGATCCGGCGTGTGCTTTTACGAAAGAATCTGCAAGCATAGCAAAAGAATCGATAGAGTTAGATGGTAAATTATGATACCATATCATTGCTCCCTTTGACAGGGTTTCACCGAATGTTTTCAATAATACAGATTCGATCTCATCATCCTCTATATCGTTCCCTTTAATGGCACATGTGTAAGAGGTGACATGTTCATTGGGGTCAGCCGTTACATTATATTTAGGAATTTCGGGCATGCGAAACTTCTTTAGGATTGGTTTAGGAGCCGCGCTCGGGAGGAAAAATTTTTGTACAAATTTGTTGGAATCTAAGCCCTTCAATATCGGTGGTGCCCCTGATCAATCCTGGAGTTATACATTTCCATTTTTTTGTCGTTTGCTTTGATCCTCCTTTCTCCTGACTCTATTCATTTTGTCAGTTCTTCGAGCATCTTAACAATTTCGGGAATAGTCCCCGATTCTTAATCTTTTGACCTTACTATAGCTGGCCCCGTTTATTGGGTGACTTCTTGGGGTGGACTGGGCTCGAGTCTGGTCGATGCCTGGGTTTGGCTCTGCAACTGGGCTATTGCTACTTGTTGAGCTTGCAACATCTCGAAAATCATACGCAAGCTGATTTCGTTTTCCTCAGCATTTTGGGTATGTTGAGCTGCAGACCGAGTTCCACCATGAATGCTATTTTCAGGGTCGGGTCAGAATGTTGGTTCGCCTCGATGGCCGCATGTGAATTAATGTCTATTGGCTCTTCGACCCGAGCTCCAACGGGATCGACGAGTGGCCTTCCACCCCCGGGGATTAAGTTGTTGTTCTCATCTTGAAGGTCAGCTTCGTTGTCGATAGGTCGGGCCATTAATTGAGAGATCGTTGTTTCTAACCTGAAAATCAAAGACACTTCCGAGACCAAGCAAAGAATGGTGCGTTTTGTAGAGATTCGTACCAAACAACCACTGTTATCCTTAGCCCCACGGTGGGCGCCAAACTGTTTACCCGAAAAATGGATAGAGTTGAATTTATACGTAGTTCTAAAGGTACGTGATATAACTTGGTACAAATCGTAAAGGTAAGTAGTAATATATTGAGTGTATAAAGAATGAAATACAAACCAAACTGAGTGGAAAATAGTTTATGAACAAGCGAGACGAATCAATATACAAAACCCAAAAAAAGATAATCTCTATCTGAATATCAGTATATTTTTCTCTGTGAATATCAATAATATGAGAGTGTAAGAATGCCTTAATGTTGGATGCTTTACAGAAATAATAGTCATCCCTCTTATAGTGGAGGGATCCTACTTTAGATATAATTAAAAATACATAGTGGGGAATCTATGATAGATTAGTTTTTCCCTAATTCCCGCTGAGATTCTCTCCCTTAGTGCTGCTGTAATGGCTCTTGTCCCTTGGCTCGATCTTGATCGAACTTGGTTTTGGTGGGTTTCCAGATTTAGAGCTCGATATTGACTCGGGGCCCAGTATTGACTTGGGCTCGGTATTGATCGGTCTCTGGCTCTCAAGCTCGATAACACCGCTTCGCACCATACATCGATTTGGATTCGAGCTCGGTATTTGATCGGTCCCCGAAATTTGAGCTCGGTAACCTGGGTTCAGATCTCATACCCGATATTATGGAGATGACGTTTGGTCTATTATGTTCCAATCTTGACTAATCATACAAAGGTCGAAATCGATTTTGACCGTATACACAGTTAAAGACACTTGAGAACACCTTTCTATGACCAAAATGCCTAATTATTTTTTCTCTTTTGTTTTCTTAATTTCTCCGCCTTAGTTTTTCAGTTTACATTATTCTTAAAATCAAATCACTAATGCCTTGAATCTATTTGTTATATGTCTTTATTATTTGAAAGTTAGAGAAGAAGAAAGAAAATGATATTTAACATTTTTTTCTAGAAAATAGAAATGGGTAGGAAGTAAGAAATAAAATTAAAAAAGGAAGCAAAAAATGTTTAAAAGGAGGAAAAGGAGAAGATTAGGTTAAGACAAAATTTAGGGGAGGGTTCTTACAATTTGATTCAACAGATTTGGGACGACGGATTCAATTTTGCCCCTTTTTCCTTTTCATTTTCTATGGTGTAGTTGTTATTATTTTAACTTCTTAGATTTTAAACAAGAAAAAAAAAACAGGTAATTACTTTAAATATCACACATTTAGAATTTTATCTTTCTATTTTAATTTAGTCTTGATTCTTGAGTATTCCAACAATTAGCTAGCAAGTTTGAACGGGCAAATCATAAGTTTAGTTATTCCCTCTGTCCCAAAAGATTTGTCATGTTTCGCTTCTCGAAAGATAAAACCATTAATCTTAATTGGATTAAATTAATTTAATATTTTAGAAGTACAGGTAAGATATTCTCCCAAACTATATGAAAATTTTGAATTTCTTATATCATTATGGTGAAAACATAGATATTAAAATCTTGGTTAAAGTTTATGTAATATGACTCTCGAATAGCGAGATATGACAAATATCTTGAGATGGAGGGTATTAGTTTTTCAAAATAATGTGAGTTAGTTTTTGTGAGGGTGTTTGGCTAAGCTTATAAGCTGGTTAAACTGGCTTATAAGTATTTTTGGCTTATCTATGTATTTGGTAAACACCAAAAGTATTTATAAGCTAAAATCTGCCTTAAGTCATAAGTTGGTCACCCCCAACTTATGACTTTTCAGCTTATAAGAACTTTTAATTTGACCAAGACTTTTACTATTTGATTCTTAATAATATTTTTTAATTTGTAAAATATTTTTTCCAACATAAATTTTCTAACTTTCTCTTCATTCCGTATTCGTTGTTTATCATTTTCTTTACAAAGAAACTTTTTTATTTATAATCTTTTATAAAGTTTTTAAGGGTATTCTAGTCATTTTAATAAAAGAATAAACTTATCATCACTTTTCTATCAAACACATCAACTGCTTATTATCAGTTTCAGTACGTCTATCCAAACACATAAATGCTTATTTAAAATATTAATTTTAGCACTTAAAAATTCTTTTCAATACTTCAAGCTTATTAGCTATTTACAATCAGATGATCCAAACGGTCTCTGTGTTTGTGTAAATTCTGGGCACATTAAAGGTGACTTGGCACCTCTGTTATACCAAGACACATATTTATCTTTTCTTTTTTCTCCTCTTTTTCTGCTGTTTTTTTTGTCTCTCAATTTTTCCTATAGTTGTTTATTTATTAGATATTTCTAGCACTCATTTATGTACTTTGATGGTCTCAAACCTGCCCCTTCCTTGTAATGTTTATGTATTAGACACTCATTTACGGTTTAAAACATTTCCCCTTCCCTAATAATGATGCTTTTAACATTCATTTACGTGATTTGTTTTCTAATTTCTTTCTATAAACCTATTTTAAAAATCATTTAGCAAAGGAAACTGATAGGTTATGTGTCCTATTGTGTTTTGATGATCTAATAAACTTAAATGTTAAGAATCAGATAAGGAACCTGTTCCACATCCAAAGTGCTCAACATCAACAAGTCTCAAGTTTGGGACATATTCCAACATTCAGAGTCAAAGAAATAACAGAGGGAACAGATAGAATCAGTTCACTTGCTGACAGTACTAGTCAACTCCCTACAGCTATAAAGTGGTTGCAGTTGTTCCTCTGCATATACGCAACAGTGCAAACAATGGAGCACTCACTTTATGGGGAATGTCTTCGTACCAAATATGCTTGAATCACTCAAGTGATGTCACTTGTGTAATATTAACATGAAGCAAAGAGAAAACAAAGCACTTGCACATTCCAGATTTCATCAAGCTTTCTCTCAAAGTGTGTCGCGGACTTACAAGTGATTTCCAGGCTACAGGAACAAAGAACAACATAACGAAGGACCAGTTTTTAGTATTGTATCATCACATGTCCCTAGTTGTATTGTACCTTTGTTAGTGTGATTTAATAGCAATTCCTACTTAGCTTAGCTAGAAGCATTGTGTATGAAACAAATTGTAAAATCATAAACCTTGTGTTTGTGTCTTGTCTAGAGTTAGTCGTGTTGTGAACTTTGTAATAGAGTTATTACAAAGAGGCTTGTAATAGAGTTATTACAAAGAGGCTTGTAATAGAGTTATTACAAAGAGGCTTGTAATAGAGTTATTACAAAGAGGCTTGTAATAGAGTTATTACAAAGAGGCTTGTAATAGAGTTATTACAAAGAGGCTTGTAATAGAGTTATTACAAAGAGGCTTGTAATAGAGTTATTACAAAGAGGCTTGTAATAGAGTTATTACAAAGAGGCTTGTAATAGAGTTATTACAAAGAGGCTTGTAATAGAGTTATTACAAGTGAGTGAGGGATTAAGGTTTTAATTCCTAGGTTACAATAAGTTATAATCTAGACTTGCTCGGTTAGTGAAGTTGAAATCCTACAAGTGTAAGTCGTGATTTTTAATCCCGGGAATTGGGAGTTTTTTACGTAAAACTCTGATGTGTCATTTACTTATCTCCTTGAGTGTGTTCTGTGGGAACTAATAGAGAACCTGATTCTCTACACAATTTGGTGGACCTTAAGTTTCTATCAATTCGTATCAGAGCAGGTTCTTTCTATCAGGCTAACACCTAGAAAGGATCTTCATGGCTGCTCCACCAAACTTTGAATAAGGTCAATCTACCTAAAGACCACCAAGATTCAATGGCTAATACTACGGATGGTGGAAAACAATGATGTGTGATTTTATCATGGCTAACGATTCAGAGCTCTGGGATGTTATATGTATGGTCTTTTCGTTCCCATGAATACCATTGGTGAACCAGCAGTGACAGTTCCCAATACAAGGAAAGAGTACAACGATGTTGATCGCAAGGCTATAGAGAAGAATTTTTTAGCAAAAACGATCTCTGTCTGTGGTATTGGACCAGACGAATACAACAGGATTTCTGCATGTCAATCTGCCAAGGAGATCTGGGAAGCTCTTCAAATAACACACGAAGGGATAACTCAAGTCAAGCAGTCGAAGATTGATATGCTAACCACTGAGTATGAACTCTTCAGGATGAAGAACGATGAGTCCATTCAAGACATGCACACTCACTTCACCTCTATCATCAATGAGCTTAATTCTCCAGGAGAAATCATTCCAAGGAACAAACTTGTCAGGAAAATACTTAGTGTAGTACCTGGTTCCTCGGAAAGTAAAGTAAATGCTATCACGGAGGTAAAGGATCTACAAAAGCTGACCATTGATGAACTCATTGGTAATCTGAAAACTTATGAAATAAAGAAGAAGAAAGATCTTGAGAGAAGAGAGCCCAAAAGGGAGAAGAACCTGGTCCTCAAGACAGACAACAATGACTCAAGTGGTGAGGATGTTGATAAGGCTTACCTGTCAAAGAGATTTCAGAAGATGGTTCGCAAAAATGGAGGCATTCCAAAAAGGGGCAGCTCCAGCAAACCAAGAGGGTATGACTTATGTCATAAGTGTGGGAAGCCAGGACATTTCATCAAGGATTGTCCTCTCCTCAAGTAAGATCAGTACAAACACAACACACACAAAGCAGCCAAAAGGAACTTGGTTCTTAACAAAAGATTCAAGAGAAAAGATGTCGCTAACAATGTTGTGAACTCCTGCTGCATGGGGAGACTCTTCCAGCGAACCTGGAGGAGATGATGAACAAAGTGACAGCTCCATGATGGCAGTTGAAAGTGAAGTGGTTGATTATGATCTATCTTTGCCCTGATGGCTAAATCTGACGATGACGAAGATAATGATGATGATGAGGTAAGCTTTCTAGACGCTCAAAGAAATATGAAGTCTTACTCTTAGAAAAAGCTTATATATTTGGCAAATATTTTAATTGATACTTATCACAATCTTATAAATGATAAGAAAGCTTTAACTATTGAGCTAGGAGAGGTAGAAAATGAGAGAGATGATTTGGTAGTCGTAGTGGCTGACCTAAAAGAAACCATCGAGGATCTAATGAAAGAAAAAAGTGTTATGATTAAAAAGGTTGAAGACGTAGAAAATGAGAGAGATGACCTGTTAATAGTCGTCATGGACCTAAAAGAAATAATAGAAATAATAGAGGAATTAAAAAGGGGAAACAGTTTTGGGACTGTCTAAAAAGGAAAGGAAGTTGCAAGTGAGTCACACATTAAGCTTGAAAATGAACTCAGATATGTGAAATCTAGTTTGTGTGCTGAACGTGAAAGAAACAGACAACTTTAAGAAGATCTAGGCAGAGTTAAAAATGACCTCGAAAAATGTCTAAAGTGGACCTGGTCCTCTGACACAATTGCTGCCATGTATACAAGCAATGGTGGGAACAAGCAGGGAGTCGGGTTCCAAAAGGAAAAGACTCCCTAAATCCACATAGCAAGTATGTTACTGTCCCTGATAACTGGCTTTGCACTCACTGTGGCAACACTTGTCCTTTTAAAGAAAACTGTAAGGCTAGAATTTTGTCCCAACAGAAAAATAAGGTTTTTATTGAAAAGGTAACTGCTGCTAAGGAACCTGGTCCTTCCATTAAAACATGTGTACTGCCTGCCTGGATAAAAAGAAGTTCAATTTGCCCTTTGCCTCACTACAAGGGACCCAAACTTGTTTGGGTTCCTAAGTCTAATCCTTGATTCTCTTGTGCAGGGAGCAGTGAAAGGAAGCAGCCAAAAATGGTACATGGATAGTAGTTGTTCTAAGCATATGGCTGGAAGCATCGATGATTTTCTTTCACTCAAAGCCCTGCAAGGAGGGAGTGTATCATTTGGCAATGACAAAAAGGGATACATTCTAGGAGTAGGAAGAATTAAGAAGTCACTCACTCACTCAATTGAAAATGTGTACTATGTGAACGGCTTGAAATATAGCCTACTGAGTGTTTCCCAAATCTGCGAAAGGAAACAAAGTGTAATTTTTGTCAAAAGTCTGCACAGTCACAAATCTTGTGACTGGTGAAGTGGTCCTGATGGCAAAAAGATACAAAAATATTTATGTTGCTGATTTTGACAAGGTGGGTTGCTGTGATGATAAGCACCCTCCACTTCCAACTAAGAAGTTGTGAGTTTGAGTCACCCCAAGAGCAAGGTGGGGAGTTCTTGGAGGGAAGGATGTCGAGGGTCATTTTGGAAACAGACTCTCTACCCCAGGGTAGGGGTAAGGTCTGCGTACACACTACACTCCCCAGACCCCACTAGTGGGATTATGCTGGTTGTTGTTGTTGTTGTTGTTGTTGCAAAATGGGGATCTCACATGTTTGAGTGATGTCGATGATGATGCTGAACTATGGCACAGAAGATTGGGTCATGCAAGTTTTGCCTTGCTGAACAAATTGGTCAAGAAGGACCTGGTTCGTGGCCTGCCTAAGTCAAGCTTCAAATATCACAAGGTGTGTGATGCATGTGTAAAAGGAAAGCAAGTCAGGTCCTCCTTCAAGCCCAAAATGGAAGTCAGCACCTCAAGGCCACTTGATCTTCTCCATATGGATCTGTGTGGACCTATGAGGGTGATAAGTAGAGGAGGAAAGAAGTACATTTTTGTTATAGTGGATGACTATTCTAGATTCACCTGGACCTTGTTTCTCAGAATCAAGGATGAAACTTTTCCAGTGTTTGTTGCTTTTGTGAAGAAAATCCAGGTGAAGATGAGCCGTAATATTTTGTGTATAAGATCTGATCACGACACAGAGTTTGACAATGCAAAATTCGATGAATTCTGTGCTGAAAATGGCATGTCATAATTTTTCAGCTTCAAGAACACCTCAACAAATGGTGTTGTGTAGAGGAAAAATAGGACTCTTGAAGACATGGCAAGGACAATGTTGATTGACAGTGGCATTGCAAAAAGCTTCTGGGCAGAAGCAGTTAACACTGCATGCTACTTGGTGAACAGGTGCATGATCAAGTCCCTCCTGAATAAGACCCCGTATGAACTGCTAAACGGGAGGAAACCCAAGCTAACACATTTAAGGACATTTGGCTGCAAATATTTTGTCCTCAACAATGGTAAGGAAGCACCTGGAAAATTTGATTCCCAAAGTGATAAAGGAATCTTTTTGGGCTATTCATCACAAAGCAAAGCCTACAAAGTCTACAATAAAAGAACTCAATGTGTTGAGGAAAGCATACATATGATCTTTGATGAATCACACCACCTATGTGAGAAAGATTCACATGATAAGATTGATTAAGAAGGAGAGCAGTCAACAGTTCCTGGTGAAGTCATTGATATGGAAAATGGAAAGGCTGACATGATGAGTCACGTCAAGGAATCAAATGATAGTGATGCAGATGTATCTCCAGTTGATGCAGAGGAACCCTGTTCCTCCATCACAACAACTGAAGCTGAGAACAGAGTCGTTGATGTTGTGCAAGGAACCACATATGATGAGCTGAGAAGCGGGACTTAAGTCAACAATGGGTCATATTCAGAAGAACCTGGACCCTCTCACAATGAGTTTCAGGTATCTAACTAGAAGCACAAAAGTTCACACCCTCTTCAGAATGTGATCACTCCTCTTGATTCAGAGATTCAAACTAGATCAAAGTCAAGAAACTCACTTGCCTTCTCAGCCTTTCTCTCTCAAATTGAGCCTAAAAATATCAAGGAAGCATTGAAAGATGCCGACTTGATTGCTGCCATGCAAGATGAACTCTATCAATTTGAGAGGAATAGCGTGTGTCACCTGGTCCCTCGACCTACTTACAGAACTGTCATAGGAACCAGGTGGGTATTCAGAAACAAACTTGATGAGTTTGGAAATACAACAAGGAACAAGGCAAGGCTAGTAGTTCAAGGCTACAATCAAGAAGAAGGGATCGACTATGATGAAACTTTTGCTCGAATGAAAGCCATCAGAATTCGCATTGCCTTTTCATCTCATATGGAATTCAAATTGTTCCAAATGGATGTCAAAAGTGCATTTCTGAATGGTTTTCTAAAGGCAGAAGTCTTCGTCAAGCAACCTCCTAGCTTCGAATTTCATGAGCATCCTGAGCATGTTTTTAAACTTGACAAAGCTTTATATGGGCTGAAACAGGCTCCTCGTGCATGGTATGAAAGGTTGTTCAAATGTCTCCTATAAAATGGCTTTACAAGAGGAAAAATCGACAACACCCTATTTCTGAAGAAACAGGGGAGGAACCTAATCATAGTGCAGGTTTATGTTGACAACATTATCTTTTGTGAAACAAATGATTCTCTGTGTGAGGAGTTTGCAAAACTCATGCGAAGTGAGTTTAAAATGAGCATGATGGGGGAATTAAATTTCTTCTTGGGTCTACAAGTTAAGCAAACTCCTAAGAGCACAATGATAAGTCACCAGAAGTACATCAAAGAGCTTCTAAAAAGGTTTGATATGGAAAGCTCAAAAATCATTGATACTCATATTGCCACTGCCACCCGTCTGGACTTGGATGAACCTGGTTCTCCTGTGAATGAGACCATGTATAGAGGCATCATTGGGTCACTCCTGTATCTCACAGCAGCATACCAGATATCGTATTCAGTGTAGGATTATGTTCTAGGTTTCAATATAATCCAAAGGAATCTCATCTAAAGGCTGCCAAGAGAATCTTGAGGTATCTTAAAGGAACGCATGACTTGGTTCTCTACTATCCTTCAGGAGATAATTTCAACTTGATCGGGTATGCTGACGCTGATTATGCTAGTTATCTGGTAGATAGAAAAAGCACTTCTGGCATGGAACACTTCTGGGATCGTGTCTAATTTCATGGGATATGAGGAAACAAAAATCAGTGACTCTTTCAACTACAGAAGCTAAGTATGTGGCAGCTGCCTCTTGGTGTGCTCAACTGTTTTGGATCAAGCAGCAGTTAGAGGAACATGGCAAACACCAGTGCTCCCAACATGGCAAAGAATCCAGTTCAGCACAAGAGAACAAAGCACATTGATGTTCGCCATCATTTACTCGGAGATAATGTTGAAAAAGGGCTTATCTACATGAAGTTTTGTAGCACAGAAGATCAAATTACAGATATCTTCAAACTGAGCAGAGAGCATTTTGAAAGAAATCGATTGGCACTGGGGTTGATGAAATCAAGCTGAGCACCTGGTCCCTAAATGATTGGCTATGAAAGAAATGAACAGGGCAAAAAAACTAAAAAGTATTTTCTGGCAAGCTCTAACTCATTTTTATACTGTTACAGGTAGACACGCATGGCAATTACAGAGCACACAAGAAGCAAATGGTATGGTATGTTGGTAAAAAGATGCGACTCATATTTACAAAAGTAGTCAGGGAACCCGGTTCCCTTAACACAGGTTAGTTGTTCCCTTGTACTCTCATACACAACTTTTTAACAGCTGAGAAAGTGCCACGTCATTAAAATGTCAGTTTCTCCCTTTTCCCTCTTTGGAACCCAAGCGTTGTACCCATTAGCAAATGACCCGTCTACCCAAAAATAATAATACCCATTCCTAACAGGCCCCTCACCCTCCTTAAATAAACCCAAATCGTGTCTCTATCATCACCATTCACATCAAAAGCCAAAATCTCCCTTTTTCTCTCAAAGCCAAATACTCATTTTCTTACTGCAAAACCCCACCATGTCTAAAAATCTAGAAGCCTCAAATCTTCCAAACCCCACACAAGATTCTCATCTCAAGAAGCACAGGTAACAGAGCCTAAGTCTCATATGTCATCAAATCCAAACCCCACACAAGATTCTCAACTACACTCTTCTTCTTCTCCAACCCAATCAAGTTCTGGTTCTCATCAGAGTCATAAAACTTCGAACCCAAAGAGGTTTGTGGCTACGACCTTTCCCTTTGCCTCGCCGAAAAAAATGGATGAGGGAGAAACAGTAGAGGGAGAAGCAAATCAGGAAGTTTCCAGTCTGCAAGTTGAAGAAAGATCTGAGGCACAACAGAATGTGGTTTGTAGTGGTGAAGAATCAGCGCTGATTACCCCGAATCTTGACTTTAATGTTGCCAGTCCTACAGGTAATATTCTTCCTGTGCCTTCTGAATCTACTTTGGGGTTGCATGAACAAGAGGCCATAGAGAATATATTATTAATAGTTGCTGAGGGGAGTTTAGTTGGTGGTTATGAAGGTGCTTCTGAAACCATTGGGTCTCAGGAGGGAGGTGATAGCTTACAAGTGGAGGATAGGGAACTGGTGCCTATTAAAAATCTAGCACCTGAAAGTACTACTGGGGAACCACATGAGGGACCTGGTCCCTTAGCCCAAGAAGAGCCCTCTGCTCCTACTTGGGATGAAATCCCATGTTCTTCAAAAGAACCCCAGGTCAGTACTGATCCCCCTCCCCCTCCTCATTTCGATGTTGAGCCATTAACCATTGTTGTTCCTAAGATGAGATCTCTTTCTGAGGATAGTGAGAAAGATTATGACAATATCTCTTTTTCTAGTTTTATTGCTGCTATGAGTAGTAGGGAAACTCCCAAAAATCCCACTCTTAAAATACCTGCTACTAGGATGCAAAAGAAGGAAGCCCTTGAATTAGTTCTTAAAAAAACAAAAAAAAAACAGAAGGGGAGGATGATGAAGGGTGGAAAGGTAGTGAATGAAGAGGTAGTGCCTCCAGCACTTGTTGTTGATATTGATGACGAGGTGAATGAGGAGCCTAGTTCCTTAATTTGTAAGTCCTCTAAGAAACCTACAGTTCCACAATCTAGGAAAGAGTCATTTGTGAGAATGATGAAGTTTAGCAATGTTGAAGTGGAAAAGTCTGGTGAAAATATGGCTGAGGAGTCTGGTAAGAATGTGTTTGAGAAATCTATAGAGAAAGGAAAAAGTGTGAGAAAATCTATTAAACGGAAGGCTGGTGCCAATGAGGAACCAGGTTCCTCCAAGAAGGCCAAGGTGGGTGTGGCCAAGGATGAAGGAAGAGAACGTTTGAGAAATCAGAAGGTATTGTGGGGCAGAACATTTGCCCCTAATATTCTTGACATAACAGGGATGCGCCAACTGGTTGATATCTTTGAATTTCAACAGTGGACACATTTGTTCACTACTGAGAGCCCTAAGGTGTATGAGGCGTAGGTGCGCAGTTTCTATGCTGATATGTTCACTGTAGAAGATGACAACATATGCCTAAAGGTGAGTGGTGTTGATTTTGTGATGGATGAGGTTGTGCTGGGAACAATTCTAGGAGTGCCTACTGGCGGCATATCATCCATTTAGGGGACTTGCTCTTCCAACTTCAAAAATTCCATTTTTAAGGATGATGCAGTACATCAGGAAGAATGGGTACCTAAGAAGGCCCTTCTTCCAGTGTACCAATTGTTGTTCGAGATGGTGAACAAGATTTTGCTCCCTCGTGCAGAAAGGCGTTCCATTACATCACGAGCATACATGTTCCTCATGGAAGCACTGGATGCCTACTCCACTATAAATCTGTCGGGCATTATGATTGAGCACATGAAGAAAGTGGCAGATTTTAAGGATGGTAATCATGGATTGCCTTACGGGTTTTTACTCACTAAGGTATTTGAGTTCTTCAAAGTCCCTTTGGGAAAGGCTACAGTGGGTACTCGCAAGCAGACTTTCTCCAAGACCGCCTTAGAAGATTATGAGTGCATCGATAAGAAAGGAGGGGTTGGCAGCAATTCCACTATCTCTCAACTTTTTGAAGCTCAGAACATTTCCAATGAAGAGATAAGGAAGTTGAAGGCACATAATATAATTCTTGAGGGACAGCTTAGTCAGGCCCAGGAGGCACCTGGTTCCAGCAGTAAACAAGGCGCAGAGGTTGCCCGTCTGACCAAGAAAAGTGTTGCACTCAGGAAGCAGGTCGAGGACCTAAAAGAAAGGTTTATTAATGAGCAAGTGTCAGCAACTACTCGAATGGATATTCTTCTTAGAACCCTTGCCTCTTCCTCTCTTCCTCCCCCTTCCAATGCTCCTTAAAATCATTCCCTTCCTAGTGTCCAGTTCAAGTTGTTTGTCCTCTGTTTTGGTCCTTTTTTGTGATGCATTTAGTGGCTGGTACTTTTTCTGTTGTTTTATTTTGTGGATGCTTATGTAACAAATGGTACTACAAATTCTGCTCCCTGCATATTTCCAAATTAATGGATATCTCGTCCTTTTACTATGCATGCCTTGCTCTTATGCTCTGTCCTTCGTCATGTTTGTATGAACACATGTGGCATGAGTTATGCTTGCTAGACTTATTTTTGCTTATTACTTGCTACTAATCTTTTTATGATGCCAAAAGGAGGGGAAAGTAATTGAGGGGGAACAGGCTCAGGGGGAATACAGGAAATAATTATGGTACTTTGGTTCTTAGGGGGAATTTTAATTACAAGTTTGTCATCATCAAAAAGGGAGAAATTTATAAGTTATGCATTCTATTATATTTTAATAATTTAACAAACTTAAATGTTAAGAATCAGATAGGGAACCTGTTCTACGTCCTCAAAGTGCTCAACATCAACAAGTCTCAAGTCTGGGACATGTTCCAACATTCAGAGTCAAAGAAACAACATAGGGAACAGATAGACATCAATTCCCTTGCTGACAGTACCGGTCAACTCCCCACAGCTGTAAAGTGGCTGCAACTATTCCTCTGCACACATGCAATAGTGCAAACAGTGAAGCAGTCACTTTATGGGGAATGCCCTTGTACCAAATATGCTTGCATCAGTCAAATGATATGACTTGTGTAATATTAACATGAAGCAAAGGGAAAACAAAGCACTTGCACATTCCAGATTTCATTAAGCTTTCTCTCAAAGTGTGTCATGGGCAGGACCAGTTTCCAGTATTGTATCATCACATGTTCATAGTTGTGTTGTACCTTTGTTAGTGTGATTTAATTGCAATTCCTACATAGCTTAGCTGGAAGCATTATGTAGGAAACAAATTGTAAAATCAAAAACTTTGTGTTTGTGTCTTGGCTAGAGTTATTCGAGTTGTGAACTTTGTAATAGAGTTATTACAAAGAGGCTTGTAATAGAGTTATTACAAGTGAGTGAGGGATTAAGGTTTTAATTCCTATGTTACAATAGGTTGCAATCTGAACTTGCTCGGTTAGTGAAGTTGAAATCCTACAAGTGTAGGTCGTGGTTTTTAATCCCGTGAGCTGGGAGTTTTCCACGTAAAACTCTGTTGTGTCATTTACTTATCTCCTTGGGTGTGTTCTGTAGGAACTGATAGAGAACTCGGTTCTCTATACAGTTTGGTGGACCTTAAGTTTCTATCAGAAACGTACACGTTTATCCCTCAAATTAGAATTTCATGTTTATCCTTTTCTTTTGGAAAATTTTCCGTATTTTCTCAATTAACACAAGTAGTTTACTCCATGGAGAGGCTAAAAAAGAGCTAGCACTATTAATTGTACAATTTCAGTATTTGCAATATCTTACTATACTTCTACAAGAAAGTCTCTCAAAGTTATATTTCTATACATAAAGTATTTACTTTTGTAACTAATATTCAAAAATTCCCTTAGAGTTATTTAGGAGAGACGCTTTAAATAATGATTGTGATCGTACAATTAATTATAGCATTCTCAAGAATTTAGGCAATTTAGTCATAAGTTATATCACACTATGTGCATGTAATTAAATAAATGCATGAAAAATCTTTTAGTTTTACCCAAACTTTATATTACTTTTCTTTTGTTCTTTACAAATTGAAAAAAAGAAAGAAGAAGAGTAGAAGTATGAGCTTAATCAAGTAGACATTGTTAGTATGAAAAATCAAGAAAAGATTTGTACATTTTACTCAACGTCCGTCCATGCATTAAAAAAAGACAAGTAATTAAAGACTTTTCTTCCAAAATATTAATTAAAGAGAGACAATTAAAGTAAGCACAATCTTATTACATGATTGTTAATATTGTTTATGAACATCATCTAATAAATGAACAATTAACACAATTAATTTCTCTTTGAGAAGACTGTCCTTAAGAACTGTCATTTTAAAACGACAAATAGGTAGGCAATGCTCTATTTATTTGGATTTTTTTGCTTTAATTTCTCTTTGAGACAATTGAAGTAGGCACAATGTTTTGCCTTATTTGGTAGTGTCACGACTCGAAATTCCCACCTTCGGGATCGTGATGGCTCCTAACATTCCACTTGCTAGGCAAGCCAACGTTAGAGAAATCATTGAACCAGTTTTTAAACAATTCAAATAAGTAAAACCAATTAAACAGAAATGGAGCCAAAATAAAGTACGAAATAGCATAATAATCAAATATCTATTACAACCCGGATCTGGAGTCACAACTACACGAGCTTCTAGAGGTTCTACAAATAAAATCTGAAATAAATACAACTGTCTTGAATGAGATGAACAGTAAATAAGAAAGGAGGAAGGGTTGAAATAAATACAACTGTCTTGAATGAGATGAACAGTAAATAAGAAAGGAGGAAGGGTTGAAATAAATACAACTGTATCGAATGAGATGAACAGTAAATAAGAAAGGAGGAAGGGGACTTCAAGGTCTGCGGACGCCAGCAGATCTACCTCGAGTCACCAAATGGGCTAATACGAGCTGATGCGCCTCACGGACAGCTGGGACAAGTACCAAAATCTGCACAAGAAGTGAAAAGTATAGTATGAGTACAACCGACCCAATGTACTCCGTAAGTGTCGAGCCTAACCTCGACGAGGTAGTGACGAGGCTATGACAGGACACCCACATAATTAAACCTATACAGACGAAAAATATACGTACGACATAACAACAAATAAAGACTTAACATGTACGATTGGGAGGGGACGTGACAAGAGGTACAAGATACGGTAACTACAACAGGAAATGACAACATGAAACAGTCAATAAACCTTCAACCAATAAAAATAGAGAAATCATAATAAATAATGCATCACCCATCGTACTTTTACTCTCAACCTCACCATGAACTAATAACAATGGCAAGGCATCACCCTTCATTCTTTCACTCTCTCAATCTCTCCATAAAATGATAAATACGGCACGGCATCACCCTTCGTGTTTTAACTCTCTTACTTACTATGTATAAATTAATAAATGAAACAATAACCGGTACGGCATCATCCTCCGTGATTTAACACTCTCCCTTATCATGTAGCAAAATATATATAACATTTGGGAGGAAGAATAAGCAAGAAAAAATCTTACGTTAATAACGGTTCCACAATACTGAACCTCAACTTCCAATAATGCTCAATTATCATAAATAGTTCATAAATGCGGAAAGACGATCAATTAAGTAATAAACTAGTCTAAGCATGGATATCATAATCAAAGAAGGAAGCGAATTACAATAAACAAGTCCCACCCGCATGCTTTAACCCAATAAAAACGTATAAGTACTCGTCACATCACATATATGTTGTACCCGACATTTTAAACATGTAGCAAATAGGCAAACAAGTACTAATCCCTCAAGTCAAGGTTAACCACGACACTTACCTCACTCTGCAGTCAATTCAGAGCTATACTGGGGCCTTTCCTCTAGAATCCGCCTCCAAACCACTCGTATCTAACCACAATCGACTTGATAACGTCAAATAATTCTAAGGGAATGAATTACAATACATAAAGATAGGATTTCTTACACTTTTCGCACAAGATCAAAAAAACATCAACCTCGGGCCCGCTTTGTCAAAACCGAGGTTCGGACCAAAATTCATTTACCCATTCACCCCTGAGCCTGATTATGTAATAAGCCTTGAAATCCGACTTCGAATTGAGGTCCAAATCCCTAATTTACACAAACCCTCAATTCTTCCTAAATCCCAAGTTTTCTACCATGAAAGAACAAAGATTAGGGCTAGAAATTAATGGGTGATGTTAGAAATGGACAAAAATGAGTTAAAGTATACCTATGAATTGGTGTTGCGTTCTCCCCTTAAAATCGCCTCTAGGCCGAGCTCTAATGGAAAGTTTATGAAAAATGGAAGAAATCTCGTTTTGTGACTATTTTATATCACTGGCATCAGGTGTTCATCGCGTTCGCATGAAACCTGACGCGTTTGCAAAGAGCATGGCCTAACTGGCTTACGTGATCGCAAGTAACTCCACTCGTTCGCGAAACTGGGCTCGCGTTCGCGTAGAGTTAACTCAGCTCCCCTGCCGAGTCTATCTAACGCTACGCGTTCGCGTGTGACTGGTCGCGTCCGCGAAGAGGTACCCTCCCCCCCTCCAATGCTCCGCGTTCACGACTAAGGTCTCGCGTTTGCGTAGAAACAAATCCTCCCCAGTCCCAGATCCCCTTCGCGATTGCGAGAATGGCTTCGCGACCGTTAACCATAACACACCAGATGACAACTGAGAAGTCAAATCACTTACGTGTTGCACCAAATTTTGCAGACAAGTCATAAATATCATAATTGACCTATACCGAGTTCCAGAATCATAATCCCTACCCGGTATCAATAAAGTCAAACATCAGTCCAGTTTATAAATTCTTTAAACTTCAAATTTTTAACAAATTGCGATAACTCAAGCTAGGGACCTCTGAATTTGATTCTGGGCATACGCCCAAGTCCCAAATCACGATACGGACTCACCGGGACGGTCAAAACATATATCCAGATCCGTTTACTCAAAACGTTGATCGAAGTCAACTCAAATAGATTTCCAAGGCACGAACTCACATTTTAACCAATTTGTAACACAAAAGCCTCCCGAAAAAGACACGGACTGCACACGCAAATTGAGGAAAGCTAAAACGAGATACTTGATGTTTCGAAACATAGAATTAAGGTTAAAATAACTGTTCGTCCTTGAACGGACATAGAAAAGTACATGGACCGGTGAAAAGGCATGGATATCTACTCTGCATATCCGGCTCAGACTCCCAAGTAGATGCCTTGACTAGCTGACATCTCCACTGCACTTGAACTGAAGGATACCTCTTTGACCTCAACTGTCGAACCTGCCGGGCTAGAATAGCCACCGACTCCTCCTCGTAAGTCAAATCCTTGTCCAACTGGACTGAGCTGAAATCTACCACATGGGATGGATCACCGTGATACTTTCGGAGTATGGACACATAGAACACCGGATGGACTGCTGATAAACTAGGTGGCAATGCGAGCTTGTAGGCCACCTCACCCACTCTCTGAAGAATCTCAAAAGGCTCGATATACCTAGGGCTCAACTTGCCCTTCTTCCCAAACCTCATCACACCTTTCATGGGTGAAACCCGAAGCAATACCCTCTCTCTGACCATGAATGCAACATCACAAACTCGACGGTCGGCATAACTCTTCTTCCTAGACTGAGTTGTGCGAAGCCGATCCTGAATAATCTTGACCTTATCCAAGGCATCATGTACCAAATCTATACCCAACAACCGAGCCTTCCCCGGCTCGAACCATCCAACTGGCGAACGGCACTGCCTCCCGTATAATGCCTCATAGGGAGCCATCTGAATGCTCGACCGGTAGCTGTTGTTGTAGGCAAACTCCGCAAGTGGCAAGAACTAATCTCAAGAACCCCTAAAATCTATAACACAAGCGCGGAACATATCCTCCAATATCTGCATGCCTAACTCATGTTGTACTGCTCTCCATAAGTTTGAGGTGAACTGCGTACCTCGATCAGAAATGATAGACACGGGCACACCGTGTAAGCGGACAATCTCGCGGATCTAAATCTCAGCCAACCGCTCTGAAGAATATATATAACTGCCACGGGAATGTAATGCGCTGACTTGGTCCGCCTGTCCACAATAACCCATACCGCATCGAACTTCCTCTGAGTCAGTGGGAGTCCAACAACAAAATCCATAGTGATACGCTCCCACTTCCATTCGGGAATCTCTAACTTCTTAAGCAAACCACCAGGTCTCAGATGCTCGTACTTAACTTGCTGACAATTTAGACATCGAGCTACATATGCAACTATATTCTTGTTCATCCTTCTCCACCAATAATGCTGCTGCAAGTCATGATACATCTTGGCGGCACCCGGATAAATAGAATACCGGGAACTGTGGGTCTCCTCATGAATCAACTCACGAAGTCCATCTATATTGGGCACACAATTACGACCCTGCATCCTCAAAACCCCATCAGCTCACACTGTAACATGCTTGGAACCATCATGCCGCACCGTGTCCCTAAGGACAAGTAAGTGAGGGTCATCATACTGCCGCTCTCTAATGCGCTCATATAAGGAAGACCGAGCAACTGTACAAACTCACAACTGGGCTCTGAAATATCTAACCTCACAAACTGATTGGCCAATGCCTGAACATCTGACGCAAGCGGTCTCTCATCGACTGGAATATACGCAAGGCTGCCCATACTCACTGCCTTTCTACTCAAGGCATCGGCCACCACATTGGCCTTCCCGGGGTGATAAAAGATAGTGATATCATAGTCTTTCAATAGCTCCAACCACCTCCTCTGCCTCAAATTGAGATCCTTCTGTTTAAAAAAATATTGTAGACTCCGATGATCTATGAATAGCTCGCATGACATGCCGTAAAGATAGTGCCTCCAAATCTTCAGCGCATGAAAAATGGCTGCCAACTCTAAGTCATGAACAAAGGAATTCTTCTCATTAACCTTCAACTGTCGCGACGCATATGCGATCACCCTACCATTCTGCATTAGTACTGCACCGAGCCCAACACGATATTCATCATAATACACCGTGTATGATCCTGAACCTGTAGGCAACACCAACACTAGCATCATAGTCAAAGCAGTCTTGAGCTTCTAAAAGCTCAACTCACACTCATATGAACAAGGCACCCTTCTAGGTCAATCTGGTCAATGGGGCTGATATAGATGAAAACCCCTCCACGAACCAAAGGTAATAACCCGCCAAACCCAGGAAACTCCGGATCTCCATAGCTGAAGTAAGTCTAGGCCAGTTTTGAACTGCCTAAATCTTCTTAGGATCCACTTGTATGCCCTCTGCCAATACGGCGTGCCCCAAAAGGGCGACTAAGTCTAACCTTAACTCGCACTTTGAAAACTTAGCATATTTATCCCTCAGAGTCTGAAGTACAATCCGAAGAAGTTGCTCATGCTCCTCTCAACTGCGGGAGTAGATCAAGATATCATCAATAAATACAATCACGAAGGAATCCAAGTAGGGCTTGAACACCCAGTTCATCAAATCCATAAATATTGCTGGGGTATTAGTCAGCCCAAATGACATCACTAGAAACTTATAATGCCCATACCGAGTCCGAAAAGCTGTCTTAGGGACATCGGATGCCCTAATCTTTAACTGATGGTAGCCAGACCTCAAATCAATATTCGAAAACACCTTGGCACCCTGAAGCTGATCAAATAAGTCATCAATCTTCGGTAATGGATACTTGTTCTTGATGGTGACTTTGTTCAACTGCCGATAGTCTATGCACATCCTCATCGATCCATCTTTCTTCTTCACGAACAATACAGGTGCACCCCAGGGCGAGACACTTGGTCTAATGAAGCCCTTATCCAGCAAACCTTGCAGTTGTTCCTTCAATTCTTTCAACTCTGGCGGGGCCATACAGTACGGCGGAATAGAAATGGGTTGAGTGCCCGGAGCCAAATCAATACAGACGTTAATATCTCTGTCGGGTGGCATCCCCGGCAGATCTGCAGGAAACACCTCTAGAAACTCATGAACAACTGGTACTAAATCCATGGAAGGAACTTCAGCACTAGAATCGCGGACATAAGCCGAATAAGCCATACACTCTTTTTCGACCATATACCGAGCCTTCACATAAGAGATAACCCTGCTGGTAGAATGGCCAGGATTCCTCTTCCACTCTAATTGAGACAACCCCGGCAAGGCTAAGTTCACCGTCATGGCATGACAATCCAATATAGTATGATAAGGTGACAACCAATCCATACACAAGATGGCATCAAAATCTACAATATCAAGAAGTAGGAGATCTACGCTAGTCTCAAGACTCCCAATAGTAACCACACACGAATAATAGACACGATCTACTATAATAGAATCTCCCACAGGTGTGGACACATGCACAGGAGAACTCAAAGAATCACGAGCCACAACCAGATATAGAGCAAAGTAGGATGACACATAGGAATAAGTAGAGCCCGGATCAAATAGAACTGAAGCATCTCTATGGAAAACTGGGACAATATCTGTGATAACAGCATCAGATGACTCAGCCTCGGGCCTCGCTGGAAAGGCATAAAATCGTGGTTGGTCCCCACCACTCTAAATTGCATCCCTGGGACGGCCTCTAACTGGCTGGCCTCCACCTCTAACGGCCTGACCTCCACCTCTAGATACCTAACCCATACCTCTAGCTAGCTGAGAGGGCGGTGAAGAAACTAGTGCCGGGACCTTGGCACGAAAACCCTACCATGCTGCTGTGAGCTGCCCGGTGCCCGAGGGAAAAATCTAGCAATGTGCCTCGGATCACCACAAGTATTACAGGATCTCAGCTGACGTGACTGCTGACCTTGAAACTGACCCTGTCAACCTGAGTAACCACCCTGAAAACTCTGGAGTGGAGGTGCACTAATAGGAGCTGGTGGTGCACAGCAGGCTAGCTAATCGGGATGAGACATTTGAGGGCCATAGCCACCTAAAGCACTATGAGATGCCTGTAACGCTGAGTGAAACGGCCTGGGAGGATGGCCTCTACTAAAAGTACCCCAGCCTCTAGACGAGGCACCACTGAACCCACCGGAATGACGAGGCCTCTTATCAGACCCCTGCCCTCTCTCCTGTGCAAGAACCACCTCAATCTGCCTAGCAACATTAGCAGTCGTTTGAAAGGAAATCTCACGCCTGATCTCCTTGGCCATCTATAGCCTGATGGGGTGACTGAGTCCATCAATAAACCTCCTCTCTCTCTCTCTCTCTCTCTCTCTCTCTCTCAGTAGGAAGCAAGAGAAGATCATGATGGGCTAGATCCACAAAATGGATCTCATACTGAGTAACAGTCATACGCCCTGTTGGAGGCGCTAAAACTGCCTGCGATAATCCTCTCTCAGTGTGATAGGAAGAAACGTCTCTAGAAATAGCTGTGAGACTTACTCCTAAGTAAGTGCAGGCAACCCAGCTAGTCTAGTCAACATATAATCTTTCCACCACCTCTTGGAGGAACCCCTCATCTGGAACACAGCAAAATCGACCCCATTGGTCTCGAATATACCCATGTTCCGCAGCACCTCATGGTAGCGGTCAAGATAATCCTATGGGTCCTCAGAAGGTACACTACTTAAGTGAACTGGAAAGAGCTTAGTAAACTTGTCCAATCTCAATAAAGCCTCAGAAGACATAGCGGGACTATCATCGGCCTGGGCCGCAACAACTGGCTGAACTACCCCAACTGACGGGGCTGCTGAAGTCTCATACTGGAGAGCCATCTACTCTGGAGTGTGAGTAGTGGGAGTCTGTACTCCTCCCCCAGCTTGAGAGATGGCTGGTTCCACCGGAAATGCACCGGCCTGGGCCACACTCTCCATAAGGCCCACCAAATGGACTAGAGCGTCCTGAAGCACTGGGGTGGTGATGAACTCCTCCGGGACCTGAGCTGGTCCAACATGTATAGTGTGAGCTGGAACCTCCTCATCAAAGTCCACCTTAGGCTCCACTACTGGTCTAACATGTATAGTTCAGCTGAAGATGCAGTACGTGTTCTCGCCATCTGCGAGAGAACAAGAGTATAAGAGTTCAATAATTAGTAATAGAACAAAATCGCACGACAAAGAAGAATAGAAGTGAAACTGTCCCTAACTCTGTAGACTCTGGAAGATAAGTACAGACGTCTCTGTACCGATCCTTCAGACTCTACTAAGCCTACTCATGATTCGTGTACCAATCCTCCAGACTCTACTAAGCCTACTCATGATTCGTGAGACCTAGGTAACCTAGTACTCTGATACCAACTTATCACGACCCAGAATTCCTACCTTCAAGACCGTGATGACGCCTAACATTTCACTTGCTAGGCAAGGCAACATTAGAGAAATCCTTGAACTAGTTTTTAAATAATTCAAATGAGTAAAATCAATTTAAAAAAATGGAGCCAAAATAAAGTACGAAATAGGATAATAATTCAATATCTAGTATAACCCGGACCTGGAGTCACAAGTATATGAGCTTCTAGAGGTTCTACAAATAAAGTCTAAAATAAATACAACTGTCTCGAATGAGACGAACAGTAAATAAGGAAGGAGGAAGGGGATTTCAAGGTCTGCGGACGCCAGCAGATCTACTTCGAGTCTCCAAATGGGCTAATCCGAGCTGATGCATCTCACGGACAGCTGGGACCATTACCAAAATCTACACAAGAAGTGCAAAGTGTAGTATGAGTACAACCGACCCAATGTACTCCGAAAGTGTCGAGCCTAACCTCGACGAGGTAGTGACAAGGCTATGACAGGACACCCACGTAATTAAACCTGTACAGACGAAAAATATACGTACGACATAACAACAAATAAAATTTAACATGTACAATTGGGAGGGGACGTGAAAATGGGTACAAGATATGGTAACTACAACAGGAAATGACAACATGAAACAGTGAATAAACCTTCAACCAATGAAAACAAAGAAATCATAATAAATAAATACTGCACAGCATCACCCATCGTGCTTTTACTCTCAACCTCATCATGAAGTAATAACAATGGCACAGCATCACCGTGCTTTCACTCTCTCAATCTCTCCATAAAATGATAAATACGGCACGACATCACCCTTCGTGCTTTAACTCTCTTCCTTACTATGTATAAATCAATAAATGAAATAATAACTGGCACGGCATCACCCTTCATGCTTTAACACTCTCCCTTACCATGTAGAAAAATATATATAACATTTTGGAGGAAGAATAAGCAAGAATAAACCTTACGTCAACAACGGTTCCACAATACCGAACCTCAACTTCCAATAATGCTCAATTATCACAAATAGTTCATAAATGCGGAAAGACGATCAATTATGTAATAAACTAGTCTAAGCATGGATATCATAATCAAAGAAGGAAGCAAATTACAATAAACAAGTCCTACCCGCATGCTTTAACCCAATAACAACATATAAGTACTCGTCACCTCACATATACGGTGTACCCGACATTTTAAACATGTAACAAATAGGCAAACAAGTCCTAATCCCTCAAGTCAAGGTTAACCATAACACTTACCTTACTCTGCAGTCAATTCAGAGCTCTACCAGGGCCTTTCCTCAAGAATATGCCTCCAAGCCACTCGTATCTAACCACAATCGACTCGATAACGTCAAATAATGCTAAGGAAATGAATTATAATACATAAAGATAAGATGTCTTACACTTTTCCCACAAGGTCAAAAAATAATCAACCCTGGGCCCGCTTGGTCAAAATCGAGGTTCGGACCAAAATTCATTTACACATTCACTCCCGAGACCAATTATGTAATTAGCCTTGAAATTCGACCTCGAATTGAGGTCCAAATCCCGAATTTGCAAAAAAAAAACCAATTCTTCCTAAATCCCTAGTTTTCGACAATGAAAGAACAAAGATTAGTGCTAGAAATTATTTGGTGATATTAGAAATGGAAACAAATGAGTTAAAGTGTACAAACCTATGAATTGGTATTGAGTTTTCCCCTCACAATCTCCTCTAGGCCGAGCTCTAATGGAGAATTTATGAAAAATGGAAGAAATCTCGTTTTAGGACTGTTTTAAATCACTGGCGTCAGGTGTTCATCACGTTCGCGTGAAACTTGACGTGTTCGCGAAGAGCATGGACTAACTGGCTTACGCAATCGTGAGTAACTCCACGCGTTCGCGAATGTCTAGCCCGCCTTACCTCCACGTTTGCAAGACTGGGCTCGCG